>PNEQ01005659.1:7659-89459 GCA_003012365.1 Medauroidea extradentata
CATAGATATTGGCAGCGTGCCTTTGAACTGTGACGTTTCTCATTTGACTGTACCAATCACAATAAGGTTACTGTAACACCACACGTCTGTGATTTGCGTGTAAAACCCCACGACACACGAATGTCAAAACATCCAATCTCTGACCGTGAAGCAAGTCTGCAGACGTGCACACAAGTCACTGATACAAAGTGAGGCAAATATCTTTTTGCGAAAAGTTCATGTCTCTAATGATGGTATATCACCCTTGAAAATACTGTAGTTAATTGCAACATATATGGTTGAGTGATTTACATCTGACAAAACGTAGCTGTCTGCACAACAACAACAACAACAACAAGCATGAAATATTGCAATATCGGTGAGGACCCCTGATATTCGCGAAAATAATTTTGCCCCAGTTTGTTTCTGCGTCTTACGTGCACATCTGCCGTTCATCCTCATGGTTAGCGACTGGATGTTTCGACTCTCACAAGTCTTGTTGTTATACCGCAAATTACTGACGTGTTGTTCTGAAGTCACCTTAATGTGATTGGCTCAGTCAAATGAAATACGACTATTGGCAAAGATACGCTGCCAATTACCTTGAAGCCGATCTGCAGATATGCACACAAGGTACTGAAACAAACTAGGGCAAAATTCTTTTCGCGAAAATCAGGGGTCTTTAAATATCGGGATTCTTATTGGCTCAGTCAAATAGGACAACAGCTCTACGTACAAGTGAAAGCCAGTAATATTCTAGTACGCTGAGCGTGCGTTGAAACCCAGCAAACAGTCAAGTTTTCCCGCGATATTCCGTCGTATCTAGGTATTAATTATGACTTTGGTAGATAGTCATAGTTATTGACATAGGACTCCGTTAAAACCAATTACGTAGTAAAACATTTGTCGCAGAGAGATTCTTAGATATTCTGGAGAAAAATTTAATCGTGGCTTACGGGTGTTCAAGTAGGCCTATATTTACATGAAATAATGTTCGTTTTGTAGACGATACTTGCGAGTGCAATTTCCTCTTACAAAACAATTTTATCTCGCATAGTTCTCTCATAAAGTTGCGTCGAAGTCATAATTTGCATGTTCTGCTGCCACGCAAATGGTGAAAACCTGTTGACTTATGTAAGTGAAATAATTCAAAGTGAAATAACATGCCATGGGTTACGTAATAAAACGCTAAGAAACGTCCCGCGAACTATTTTTATATTTTAAAAAATGTAGAAATTTTGTAACTTTTTCTGTACTTCTGTGATTTTTTAAAAGATCGAAACTATGGCATTGTGGGTTTTCTAATATTTAATTTCATAGCTCATGAGATGTAAGTTCACAGTGAATTATTTCATTTAAGTAGATTGATTGGTTTTCTCTATTTGTATACAGTGGCGGCTCGTGGGTTGTTGCCAGATGGGGCTGCAGATAGTCGGAACTGTACACTCTTGATGAACGCGCCGTAGACCAACGAGCATGAAATATTTGCCGGCTACTAGATATGTTGTGACCACTCAGTAGTAAGGGGAACCTGCACATCAGCGTGTCAGTGGCTGTATAGTCAACCAGCGCACAACCCTGTACAGCTCTTAGCAACTGCAGCCCTACCTGTGGCGACAACCCACGAGCCTCACTATTTGTATGGCAGCGTAACAAGCAAATTTTAACTTTGACACACCGTTACGAGAAAACTAAGAGAGCTGAAATTATTCTGTAAGAGGAAGCTACACTTACAAATATCGTCCACAAAAATAACGATATTTCATAAAAATATAAAATTATGATTTTATCGCAAGTGAGCGCCCTTAAGGTGGCCGTCTACCCAAGCAACCGTGCGGTGTGCAGAGCTTCGCCCGTTACAATATTATTCGAAAACTGCTCAATGCGCATGAGTGATATATTTTAAAACAGCTATCACAGTGCGTTATATTTATGTATAGGCCGTATAGACATTTCCGGTTCACCAGTACTCATTAAATCTAATTTTCTAGCTGCCGAAAATGGAGTAAATGGGTGTTCGTGTGGTCTTTCTGTAAGTGTGAAAGTCTTCGCACAGAAGTTTCTAAAAGGTACAGGCGACAATACACATTTATCTTTAATATTACGTCATAAACTTACAGGGTCCAGTGAATTGCGCCTAGAAGCTAATGGGATGTGTGAAACGCGTGCTGTGTCGCCTTTAGTAGTTCCTCACTTGTATTCCTCCAACGGGAAAAATACATTCACCCAGGATGTCACCTTAATGGTTGTTGAAGGAATCGTAAATTACGTTGAAAGTGATAGTCATATACTTAAAATCTACAGATATTAGTATAAAAATTATAGTTAATGCTGGGAAAAATTTTTAAGCTTCAAATTTGTCACAGGAGTGGCTTCTCGACAGACTCCTAGTTACCTAGCTCGAAAATAGGATAAACTGAAGTTAACTGACGATACACGGAAATTTGCACAAAGAAAATGTAAACACATACATAACCAAAACAACAACAACGTGAAAACTGAAAACGTAGTGTTTAAATTATCTAAGAAATCGGAAAAGAATATTATAATCAAAATAAAATTACGTATAAAAATATTTCTGCGTAGTCATATGCAGTTTAACTATTATGTAAATGAATAAAAATGTTAATGCTTATTTTGAAATCCTGCCACCTTGTTAAACTCTAATTGCTCGTGGGCGTTTAGACGTAATCTGGTAATCAAACATGCTTGGTCACGTGACTGAGTTAATCTACTAACACCAGCAGGTGATTTATTGTAATCTTTCAACGAACGTGTGCACTTTTACAGCTGATAGTTCCAATTTCAGAAATTAAATCTACCACTTCAGTTTTGTAACGGGTTATGTCATCGGTTGGTTGGCAAAACACATCCGGCAATAATTAGAGCTGTTTATAAACTTTATTTCAAACGCAGCATAAGATGCGGTCAAGCACATGTTCAGGATGTACAATGTAAGAACACTACATTTTAAGACGCTAACAGCCGTACTGTTAGGTCCTACATGTAAAAGCAAGCTTTATATTTACTTCATTGAAACAAACTAACTCACTTTTGGTAACCTATTACTAGAGATGATGGTATGTCGCGAAAAATTTTTGTGCCGACATACCATTGAAAGCAGTGTAGTTTCTCGACTGGGTGATACACTTCTGGCACAACGTAGCTGTCTGCAGACCAATAACAGGTATGAGATATTACAATAGCGGGATTCTTATTGGCTCAGTCAAGTAGGGTAACAGGTCCACGTACAGGAAAAAGCCAGTGAACTTTTGATAAGCTGAACGTACGTTGAATCCCAGCAAACAGTCAAGTTTTCCTGCGACAAACCATCATTTCTAATTATGGGTGCAGGTTACAATTCCGAGCACCCTAAACATGATTATAAATTTTCTTGACGTAACAGAGGCACTATTATGTCGCGTATTGATTCTAGATCAGGTTGAACGTCAATTACGTATACTTACTCCTCCTTCTGTGATTAGACGACAGCGGTTTTAACACACATTAGACGACTGCAAGCCAGTTATAAATAAGGAAACAAGTCGTGTAGATATCACGTGCTACACGTTTGTACTGTTAGACGCCAATGGATATTCGGCTTCAGCCGGTACACGTATAGAACTGAGAAGTCTAGGCTGTTGCCAGATGAATACGCGAAATACTCGTGCCTCGACCTATAATATGCAGGTCAGAACAGTAGTAGTAAGATAAGTAAGATACCCGTCTCTGGAGCGCAAGGGGAGTGGGGGGGGGGGCTAACTACAGTGCTATGTTGCCATATTCTGCACATAAAATGTCATCCTACAACATTTTACCACAAACATTTTCGTCTCTAATTTAGCTCAGGATTTGCGTGGTGAGCTTATTGTGCAGTTATTTCTGGACATCCTGTCAATACAATATAATAGCATGCTCTCAACAGCGATAGCCTTCAGAGGGTTCCGTCCTACCACATCGCTCCGCTTCTGATGTTCCGTCTGCCGGCTGAACGCTGCGTATAGTCAGTCTCGTGTAACAATTACACTTTCTGACAGTTGGGTTGGCATATATTCTTAAAGCAGTTTCCATCTAAACACAGTGTTTGCCTCTGCCACATTTGGTTTATGCACTTCTGCACTCGGCTGAGTGTCCAATTGCGCTATGTATAAGTTATCGGACATTAGAATTCTCGTATTTGACAGTCCTGAAGACTAACACGAGTGCACAATTCCACAGGAAAGTACTTTAAAGTTTGATATACCGCACCGTTCGTAAGTTAGCTTAGTTTGTATTTGCGAAATCATCTGTGGCAGACGGACACGCTTTTCCTATCGAAACAGCTATAAGAAGAATGACAACGCAACTGTTGTGACGTGTGTATCGTCACGAGTCAATTTATGACGTTTCAGCTCCTAGCTGTGCTTACAGCGGGATAGTCCTACTGATAGATTATACGCTAATAATTTTTATAATTATAATTTGTTATTTTTATATGCCAGCGTAATTGTAAATTTAATTATGTGTATCTGGAATAGTAACCTATATTTAATAATTGTATATAGTGGATTAATTTGGACGGGTGACGCTTGGGTGCGCCACAACTCGTGGCTAGGTTGCTGGCGGCGTGTGCGCGCTGGTCAGAGGGAGGCAAAGTGTGTCTCGTATCTACCCACCTGAGGACATATGGTGTGGGGTCTGAGTATTTGTGGATTTCCTACAATATTAATTGAGACATCCTCAGCTGCTGTAGAGAAAATCGTAACCGCTCCTCGTCGTTCTGCACGTCCAATTCTACTGCAAGGGCACCCCTCAGCGACACCGGATATGACGTTGGATATGAACTCTTCTTTGAAGAAGCCTCTACATGATAAAGGTAGGGTGTCGACCAGTGTTTTTTCCCAACTGGGCGTGGGC
Organism: Medauroidea extradentata; assembly: GCA_003012365.1. Classification (NCBI taxonomy): domain Eukaryota; kingdom Metazoa; phylum Arthropoda; class Insecta; order Phasmatodea; family Phasmatidae; genus Medauroidea; species Medauroidea extradentata. Next base: position 12,535 of record PNEQ01005659.1, read on the forward strand.
GAAATTACTCTCAGTTTAAAGTGGAACTATTTGTCTGGCGAAGTAATTTTACAAGTTCAAAGAGTAGCCGTCTGTGAGTCCCTTGCTAGTCACCCATCACTGAACATTTACTATGTTAGACGCTATATTAAATGTAAGAACTTGTATCCCAAAACAATCGTAATAAGTATGTTGAGTAAAAATTAATACGTAACGCCAGTTAGATTATTTAACAGCAGATCTCAACATTACATAGCCTTTTTGGACTGTCCAGAAATAATTTGGGTTGGGATTTAAAGGTTCTGTCATATATTACATATCAGAAGGAGTCACTCTTGAAATCCAATGCCCCACAAGCTGGAGGTCTCACTGTCATAAAATGTAATTCTTATATGAGACATACTATATTCGTAAGTGTGTTGATGGTGGGCGGCTACGCTAGGGCCTGCACCACGATATAATCAGAATAGAGGACCTAGAATATTCGCGTTTTCTTTTGAGCACATGCTGGAATTCCAGAAACTCTAAGTTCGTGCTACTTTCGCAACTAGCCCTTCACATATTTTACAACTCGTGTAAGTCGCTTACCCAATAGAAAAGAATCAACTAAATGCAGGCCAATATCACTGTGTCAGCGAGCACCCAGTGAACAGATAGTGTCCACTTGAATATACATGTATTCTTAAAGGCTAGCCTACAGGTCAGTCACCCGAGAATTTTCCAGGTCTCCAATCATAATAAGTTCGTAAGTCTTCTACAACTGGTCTCATTTCTCGAGAAGTCTACAGATAGTGGCTCACGTCTTGAAGTGTGTCCTTTTAGTCCCGCCGGCTCTTGCGACGAATTCCTCGCTCTTGTCTTATGCCGGTCACGATATGAATAAATTTAACTAAAAAACTCTATTTTAAGGTAACATCCCTTATTTAATATCGCATTTGCCTATGCATTATACCTATTACATGCGAGCATGCTCACCCCTCACCTCTGACCCTGAAGAAATCTTCTCTACTCTGAGATCAGGGGATAGCTGCCGTATCATACCCCTCTACATACTCTATGGTGTTTTCCTTGTCAGTTTATTACAAGATATTCTCTATACACTAGTTACTTCGTTAAGACAGAAATACCTAAATGACATTCCTACGACCTTGAAAGTCTTTGAACAAATAATTATAATTATATTTAATCCTTTATACTCCCGCGCATATATTTCTGGCGAATCGTAGAATAACAAGTCAGTTCGAGCGTACGGACTGCACCACACGAATCTGTTACATAATGTAGAACACGAATATCAGTCAACACAGAGACACCTATCACATTTCACATTGTCACCTAAATACATTTTTCTGTATGGAAACACTACACGTTCGTTACTATGGATTTAAGATATGTCATTCCGATTTTCTCGGAAAAAGCCGCTTAAGATATTTATACCAAAGAGTATTTTCTACTTACTTTTCACCTTAGAATCGCGCTCCTCAACCCCTAATAAATTTCAGACTCTATCTTTCGCCATGAAACCCTCCCTCTTAAAAGATGAAAAAATATTTCACTCTAAATAAAAATTATACAGACAAGTATACATTATTATTCACCACACGATCTCTGACATATTGCAAATGCACAGAAATCCTATTTTTGTGTGTTTAACAAAATATACCTCAACACTGAACTTAAAGTATGACAGTTTCCAGACGAAATAATGCACCAGTTAGGCTAACGCTGCCAGCCACGACACCCATGGTTTAGGTGGAGGGAGCTTCCTTCTCGCATGTTGGAGTTCCCAGCAATTAAGTCTTTACTGTCTGGCGACACTTAAGGTCGAGGAAACTCCAGAAGCCTTGTACTTGAAGATGCTGCACGCATACAGATAACAGCCCTAGGCAATGTATCAGCAAAAACTTTATGCAGTATGACACTTGAGAGCTCGCGCGTTCTTATTCCTGTTTCAGTATTTACACAGCAAGTAGAAAGAAAAGAATTTCGTTCGGAAAGTCTGTCGTAATAAATTCTTTCTGGCGCACTACTTTCCTTTTTAGCTCTCAGTACGCTTGAAAATGTAAAAAAGTACTTGCAGAGATAAATTTAGATTAGGCCTACGCTAAAAGATTTTTGCTATTTTGGTTTCGTGTCGTCTCTCTGGATACAGCGAACAGGGTCAGCGGTGGTGTAGTGGTCAGACCACTCGCCTCCCACCATGGCGATCCTGTTTAAATTCCCAAAGTTGCGTTAACCCTGCGTGTTTTCTCGCGGTGCTCGTGTAATCCCTGCTACTGATCCATGCTTTCTTCATATCCTCACGGTCTTCAATGTTCAGCTCTCATAATGAAAAATGCATCACATGCGCTTTTCCTGACGATGTCACCGAGTCATTCTTGAATATCCTCTTCAGCCAAAGGGCACTAGTTACTTATCCTGCTGGAGTCGTTGAACCGAATGCAAAATATGCATTCTAGTCGTGAAGTGTACATGGAATCAGGGGCAGATTAAATATCGCTTTTTCATGAGTGCAACGCAAAACTTTCTCCTGCGTTGTGTCTGGTTGCTCTGTAATGTAGCTAAACACGCACACACATTCAATAGAAGACCAATTTTACTTGCTCTGTAGTTGCGCTGCGCTACGTACATAGGTGAAAATAGCAGGTGGTGATATTTAATCAGGGCCCAGGACACGAAAAAAAAAAATATAAGTCTACAGTTCACTGAAATATAGTAGACGCCAAAGTGTTTCCTCTCAACTCTATAAAATGTTTCACATAATTCCAGTAAGTGTTTAGACTTCTGAGGACACTGACGGTTTGCGTGCTGTAATGTCTGCCACCATAAAATACAATATTGCATATAAATACTGTGAAACTGGCATTGCAAGATCACTTCACGACCACAAATTTCGACTGAAATTGCGTCAAACATGTACCGCACTTGCTATGTTAAATGAAGCAGAGTATACGCACTGTAAGCGTTTGCCGCATTTTTACATTATTTTTCTAGAATAGTGTATGCAGAAAAGGACTGCAAAGGCCATGTACTTCCAGAAAGTCAGGATTATTCAAAGTTCAACCATATCCTACGATATGACAAACTTACACTGTAAAAAAATCTTCCTAAACAGTACGGCAAGGTTTTCACATACACGTAGCACGATAAGCTTACCATACTTCTCTCTGTAAGTTGAACAACTTTTGAGTATGGTTAGAATACGAGTTTGGAAACATCGGTATAGGTTACGTGTAGCTGTTTCCGAAATATGTAATATATATTAATGTTACCGGTGTTTTATAGCCAACAGTATTACAATTTAACACTCCTAACACCCGTAATTTAAATATACAAATAATTGTTTACAGTGTGCAGTCAAGGGTCACACTACCACAACTTCTCGTTCTTCTACGCATTTAGCTTTAACTGAATCGTCTGTATTCAGGACATGCAAACGAATCAAGAAAAGTCATTATCGTAGGAGAGTGTGAAGTGCTAGTTACATGACGCTTGTTTGTTAAGTTGCAACACCTATGGTCGCAGTATTTCATTAGAGTCGGCTATGCATCAACACAAAATAGCTGCCAGTCTCAGAAAAGAAGTATCAAAATCAGGCAAACTCATAATATGTAGACAATACCAATCTACATGCAGGGGAAGGCGGACTGTGCACCAACTTACTCACACTACTTCAAGTCTGTCACCGTCTTCCACACATGCACAGACTCCCCTCGATCTGCCGGTCCCGCCTCGTCCCTCGCTCGCAAGTCCGTCGCGACAGTCGCCGGCTAAACGCCACAAATACTCTGTCTCTGCTCGCAGTGGGCCGGTATTTGTAGCTGCCCGCAACGATGCCCAGAATATTCTCAGAGCTCGCCGACAATGAGGATTGATGTAAGCTGAACGTTCTAGGTGTTATTGTAACATTCAGTTACGTCCGAGTTGAATGCTTGTCACGGATGACTGACAGGTGCCCGCCCATTCAGAAGACCCGTGACGTCAGTCAGGCCCGAGTGTCCCTGGTCGCCCGGGGCGGGAAAATGTTGGAGGAGGAGGGGCGCAGTTCGCCACCTCGTCGCTGGAACTGAAGACATTGAACAGGGAGGGGAAGTGGCATGGCTCGTCAGGTCGCTCAGCCCAATGTTTTCGAGAGCGCTGACTCGTTACAATATGTAGACAATACCAACCAATGTGCAGGTGCAGGCGGACTGTCCACTAATATTCCCAATTAAGGATAATCAGCGACTCTGGGTAGGCTTATTTTGACCGTACGAAGCCGCGGGAGCGGTAAGGATGGCACAACACGCACCATTGTCTTTGGGCTCGAGTAGTTATTAACGAACAGTTTTCTCACCGAAAGATCCTTTCTAAGAGAAATTAATAAATCACTTCTATTAGAATCATTATTTTAAAGCCATCCAACTTGGCTAAACTCTGTTTTTTTTTTTAAGGCGGTTGTTTCAAAATATATATGTACCGGATTCTTTCGATAATTAAGTTAACAACTGCATTAAACTTTGCTACAGCGACGCGTTCAAAAAATTATAGGGTCGCCGCTTAAAGTCCTACGGTATAAACGTCACGGTGGGAACATTCCACGCATATTTACAACTTTGGACACACAGACGATATCACAATACATGTGCCGGCCGGCGTCGCTTCTAGCGCCTCATCGGTTTTCGCCTCACAGACACACCCTTCACCAGGCGGCCGCCTTAATGACGGTGCTCAAGAAGGTCAAAGGGCGGTTGCGTGCCGTCTTTACGGAGGTGGTTACCCAGGGGAGGACAGAAGTGGGGAGCGTCGTGGTTCGTGTTCCGCGCGGGAGGTCGCAGGGGTCACACGGGTGATGACTCACTGGCGAGGAGAGAGAGGGAGTCGTGCCACTAACAGCCGCGACGCGATTGTTAGTCCTCAGTGAAGCGAGGATTGCTTGTCCCGTGGGGTCAGCCTCTTCACGGTCATTAGGCCACCCTTCTTACTCTAACCCCTCCCCCCCCCTGTCCATATCAGCCTGGTTCTCTCGTTGCGACAGGAAGCCAGACTTTCAGGTCGCCCACATCCACCTGCCTCAGAAGACCTATTTAGGCATATATATATATATATGTATATATATATATATATATGTATATATATATACACACTGTCCAGTTTGGTTGTCAGTGACTACTTGGATTGCTGTTACAGCAAACTTTTATCTAAATGCAGCACTTATGCACTGTAATAGAAATATGTTAATTGTATTTTTGTAGAACGTGTTGTTTCGTTGTTTCTTCTATAGAACAGATCGTTATTTTTTCAGAATAGATTGTTTCTACAGAACATATTGATTCTGCAGAACAGATTGCCACACCGAAAAAAAAAAAAATGTTTTTCTACTAAATAGATTATTGCTTCTATAGAACAGATTCTTACTTCCACAGAAGATATTTTTGTAGGAACAATCCAGATAGTATCGACAAATAAACATGTCTGTTGACCCTTTTTTAATAAAAATATGGTACCTATAACAATACGCAACTTTCAGCGTAGTCTAATACTGGGACGAGTGCACTCTTGGCAGTTATGTTGGCAGGGATTTCTGTGATCTGCGTTCACTATCCATATTTTGTTTTACAGGGAATGTGTTGCTTCTTACAACGTTCCATTTTCAAATGTTCGCTTAATAAGTTAAAAATATTGTTTCACAAAAATGAAGCATTCTATTTAACTTCTGAATTTACACTTATCAGCTGTCAAAGTGCACTCGTTCGTGAGAAAGATTACAATAAGTCAACCTCTGGTGTTAGGGAGATTAACTCAGTCACGTGACCAGGTTTGCTTGATTACCAGGTTTATGTATAATCATCCACGAGCAATGTAGAGTTTAACAAGGTGGCAGGATTTCAAAATAAGCATGCACATTTTTATTCGCTTGTTTAATATTTTACTACGTATGACTACACAGAAATATTAATGTGCGTAAGTTTATTTTATATAATATTATCTTCACTCGTCTTCGGTCGTTTTAAACACCACGTTTACGGTTTACACTTTCTTGTGAATTGGTTTATGTATAGTGTTTACACATTATTTGCGCCAATTTTCGTGTTACGGCTGTTAAGTTCAGTTTATCCTATTCTCGAACAGGGTTAACCATGAATTGATCGAGAAGCAATTCCCGTGATTAATTTAAAGTTTAAAAATTATGCTGGGTGCTTATTGGTCACCTCAAACCGCTTACTGTTTATTTAGATATGTGTCTGGGTCACATTCCACGTACATGGTAAGTCATGTCTGTACGTGTTTATACTTCGTGGTGATATATGTGGTTTTAAATTTGTCCCCACAGGTAATATATTGGATGTATTGCTACTCTGAAAATAGAATTGAACGTTATTACATTTGTTTATATAAAACCAATAACTATTTTGTCATTCAATTATTGAACACAATACAAAATTGTTTTGTGACTTTTATTTCATATTTAAAGATTTAAATTTTCAAAGTCGATTTTAGATGTATTATTAGTTTCAATCTTTTCACTTCACAGCGAAATTAAAAACAATTTTCGACTTTTTTTTATTATAAACTATCAGTAAGAAAAATTAACGTACTCCGTTCTAATGTACCCTGTTTACAGAAATAATATTCTCCAGATGTTGTCAATGGATGTTGTTCCGAACAAGTGCCAGTAACATACATGTTTACGAGCTTAAAAAAACGGTAGACTTGTATTCAGTTACTAAAAATGAAATTTTGTAATTTTTACATGTTGGTGTTATACATGAGCTGTAGCTAATGCGTAACATCAGGAGTGTGGCCACGATGACAGGCTCTACATAGGGTTAGAAAATATATGAAAAATTTTTGGAAATAAATATTATGTTAATAATTGACGACACTTTATAAAATTGTACTTATAGTGTTTATAACCAAACGTAAGATATTAAAAACTTAGAATGTTTGTGTTTAAATCTGAATTTAAATTGTACAAGTTATAATAATGTTGCCTTGTTTGTTTTATAAAATATTGATTTCTTGACATCTCAATTATGCAAACCATCCATGTATAAAACCTATTTATATTTGCAGTTTGTTTAAATTTAATGTAATTTACTGTATGCGCGTATTTAGCATTGTAAGGGAATTAAAATTATTATCTTATCACCAATCACGCATTTAATTATTCGGTTTACGTGAATTCTAATTATAAAACGCGTGTTTATTTGTAGCAAAATACAGGCTCCACCAAGCTTAATTATTATTTTTTTCATTTTAGTAACCAAACAAAACCATTGCGATTTTGTGATCCCAGCGCAAACACATCGTATCTGCATTGAAAACCAACAGTGATTCCAATATGCTGCACTTTGAGAGAGAGAGAGAGGAAGAGAGGGAGAGAGAGAGCAAATACAAATAGAAACAAACGTAGTTGCATTCAATATTGATCTGCGTTCATAACCGGCATACACATTCAAATATATGTCTGTCAAGGTATATTTGCTTCGAGCCACTACTCTTAGGTTCACAAAGTATCATATAAGGCTGGCAGGGCTAAACTGCAACATTGAAGCTTCCCAATGTCAGTGTCTGTGTACTTAAGTTCGGTTTCTGTAGTTTTATCATCGGAAGTACAAAGGTTTGTTTCATTGCCGCAATTCTGAGCTTTGAAACTCTTTTGGTAACGAAAGTTTAGGAGAAATTAAAGGGCTTGTAGCGATTTTGGACTTTCTATTTAGCTGTCGGAAAATGTAGGAATATTTTGACAATAAGGAAAAGGTAAATGAAGAGGACACTATGAAAAAAATTTATGCGGAAAAATAAATGAAATACAGATACTGACATTTTACAAAATGATTCGAATAAATTAGATATCACGCAAATTTTCTCGGAAAAAAAAATGTTTGTGTGCAGGAAAGTGTCAAAAACAAGCAACGAAACGTTATTTACGGTAACATCTAGCAGCCACTCTTCATTGTATAGCCACCTATCTTTATTTGTACATAGATTTTTTTGCAACAACTGAGGACAGATGTAAATAGGGTAGCTAAATAAGAAATTATTAGGTACTGTGGTACGTATTTGAGACAAACGTTCAAGTATACCGGTAGGTCGTTCTCTGTATCGCAAACCCCGACATTACCTGTACCACCAAAACTAATGCCATGGTCACCTTCATTACAACAAATATCGCTAACATCGCCTATTCAGCGGAATATTTTGGACATACCCGTGCAACCAAGACTGAGACAAAAGCAATAAAAAGAAATCAAGCCGAGTTTACCAGCTGTCAACACACAGGAATTACATAAACCAAATTAATTCATAAAAGGTTTTGTGAAATATTTGACATAATCCTTTTCTGTTTTTTTTTCCTAATTTATTTGTGTCACACATTGTCATAATTCCTAACGGGATCGTTCATGAATTATTATTTATAAATGTATATGTTTCGTCGCAGCTCAGCTCAACTTGTTTATCTTGTTTTCTTGTTTCGCTCTTGGCTTTCAGGTCTTTAAAGGCGTTACGTTCACAGTACGCTTCATCGTGCAGTCCCACTGTAAGAATTTTTCAAAGAAAATACTGTCATCACCAAAATATCCAGTAAAACACATTATTTTATAACCACCCCCCTCGTCTTCCATGCTACCTTCACTACAATAGCAAACACCACAATAACTACAGCCATCGTCACCATCACAATAACCATCACCTTCACCACATAAATAACCTAGGTATTTTAGGTTTGTGTGTTAGGAGTCGATTATTACAACCAAATTTGGTTTATAAAATACGTCATAATGTTTACTGTAAAGGGCACATACATTTATGCGGTATTTTTTATCGTATTAGTTTAAGGAAATCCGTACAGTTTTGTCTTATTCTCTATTTAATTAATTTTTGCAGACTGGCTGACGTGACCCTCTAAAACGTCATTGAATTTTATTTACTAAGTTAACCACACAGTCAGTTAAAAATGTAAATATGTTGAAATATATTCGTAATGATACAATTTCCTTTAATTCTAAAAACAATTTTGTTGAATAGCCTATGCTTGCAGGTTAACAAGGCTGCATTAAAAATGTTTTTATTCAACAATGTTGTCCATTGGAAGTTGCTAAATTTTAATGACCTATTTATTATACTTCCCATACCCGGAAGACCTTTATACCGGCCATCAGGGGACAAAGAATGGAATTGTTAGCCAAAGGAAGACGAGCTTTTCATTACTTGTAAATTTACAAGTGAAACTGAAAAAACTTCTAAGTTTTGTACATTTCATTTATTAGTAGTGCGATAAAACGAATAACTTTTATGTTATTTAAAGTGTAAATATTCATTCATATAATTGCTGTCCCGTGGCTTCCAACAATTCCAAGCGAAGTTCAACATTATTAACTTTACCTAGTTTAGAAGAACTATAGTAAAATGTCTTATTATAAAACATGATAGCGAGTTATAAAAATTTACACGTAGCCTACAGTGATAGACAACTACGGATTACAAAAAAATTGTGTGTGTCTTTGTTTATTGGCCAGAAACATGCGTTTTATGCAACTTTACTAATAGGCCTATCTGTAAATATGTCATTTTGTTGATAAACATTTTACAGTTATATGCGCGGAACTATATACGATCATAAATCCACCCAATGATCAGATTTGTAATTTTTCTTGAGTTCAGAGGTTAAGCATATTCGCAGTGGGGTGAACAGTATTTTCCGGATGTAGCATGTAGAGAATGACATTGTCCTACTTCTTACATCAGATCAGCAAAAAAAAATTATATATATATATATATATATATATATATATATATATATATAGAGAGAGAGAGAGAGAGAGAGAGAGAGGCACATTTCCTCAAGTGATTTTTATTTATTTTCATTTATATATTTATTGACTACAGCAAAATTGTTTATTTATTTATTATTATTTTTTCACTTTTAGTTTTCTGGGACGATAAAGCACAGCATGTCCATAATTAGAAATGATGGTTTATCGCGGGAAAACTTGACTGTTTGGTGGATTTCGACGTACGTTCAGCCAACCAAATTATTACGGGTTTTCGCATGTACGTGAATCCGTTAACCTATTTGGCTGAACCAATAAGAATTCCGCTCTTGTAATATGTCAAGCCTTGTGTTGGTCTGCAGACAGCATACCACCAAACCATTCATGTTGCAAGAACTAGAATGTTTTCAAGGGTATGTTGACATAAAAATGTTCACGCTATACCACCATCTCTAGCCATAATATTTCACTAAATCACTAACTCTCACTGCAAGACTCTTTTGAAGTCAATATTAATTAACTTCGTTAAAAACTACTCCTCTTGGGAAATCACTGATAAGCTACTGGCAGTGACGTCAGAGACCAGGAAATCTGTGTATCGACGGTGAACTCGGACATAGCTTGTGGGATGTTCGTGTCGGGGAAGCGTTGTCCGAGGGAACTACAAAACTTGGGCGTATAGCTGTGTGGCGGCCGATATATCTCCCCGCCCCGAGTGGGCGTGTCCTTGATCCGGCGCAGGATATCCGCGCGACAAAGGACCCGCGCACAAAAGGATCTTCATCCGCTGGACTTGGAAGTCTGCTCCTCTGCCGTTATCCAGGTCACGGAAGTCGAGCCTCCCCGCGCGTATGACGGTCGTTTCCTACTATCCGCAGTCGCTTTGATCGACAACAGAGGTCGCTGTTCAATTCGGCTTTCAACACCGAACATGCATACGAGTACTGGCTAGTACACGCAAACATATTCCTTGTTCAAGAAAAAGGACGTCGAGTACGAGAAGCAGGGCAAAGTCAAGCGAGATTGGGGTTATAAACCACCCCTCCCTCTTATTTTGCCAATCCTGACTAGTTTTGAAGAAAATTATTTAAAAAAATAAAAATAAACTTAGCAGTAGAATATTTGATGTTTCAATACGAAAACTACTAACATAGCACTATTCTGCACCTTGAAAAATAAATTTTCCCGGAGATGACTCCTACCCCACCCTCCCTCCTTTCCAGCGCTATAAAGGGAGGTAGGTTTTCATTATACCTATTAATTATTCTGAGGTTAACACCCACCCTCTCCCTTTTACACAAATTCACTGACGAGATAGTAAACACTATAGCTAGTAAACTATCTAGCATACTATAAAATTTAGTGACCAGTGAATGCGGCCGACTTTATTGTACCAGAATGTGTACCCCTCAATATGTTGAATGCTGTTGTGGAACTTGTGTTAGCGGCTATAATCTGTAATGTTTGCAATATGTAATTTACTGGGTAGTATCACTTTAAGGGCGTTCCAAAGTGGCAAGGATGCACAATTTTATATTTCTACGACAAAGTATTAGTTTTGTAGGCATAACTTGCGACTACGTTTATTAATTCCCCACCCTTGAAAATTATTTTGCTCTCAACGTCTTCTCATAGTGTTATGTGAACGCAAAAATATGTATGGCACGGAAACATGCAAATAACAAAAACCAATTTACTTACTTGAATTAAATAATTATCACTTAAATTATATTATGTTCCATTCGTTAAAATATTTAAAAACACACTACAAAATCACGTTGAGTTCTTTAATTGCAGTAAAAGGAGAAAAATTGCCATACTTTTCGTAATATTTTAAATGATAGATTAAGTTATTTTTAATTTTCTCGTTCTGTCTATTTGGTATTTGGTGGCATGCTTTACATGTCGCATCTTTAGGTAGACGCGCCACGTTTGTAACAATGCAGTGTCGCACTGTTTACTGACAAAGAGGAACAAAGCGGATGCGTTTTTTGAGTCCCGCGGGCTTACAAACATTTTTTTATTGCCTGCAAACGCGGTGAATATATATCGCATGTTTTAGCTGGATTACCGTTAGAAGTTGAAAGAAATATGTAGCTGTATAAATTGCTCTCGGTGGTTTGTGCGTTTTTTCCTCCCCTTTCTATCCTCCCCATTTCCATATCATTCCCCATGCTGCAAGCTATATAGCGCATCTAGCTTGATATGCTGGATGTACATATTACAAGCGCGTGAAACAAGCGTCGAGCGCTCTGTTAGGCTAATATTTTCTGTCCCGGGTTTAATATGACGGATCTTTCCCAGTATGCAACAACTAGACATTTTAAATTTTATTTACCGAACATTCATAGGCTACGTACAAGTACGTGCCTACGCACTGACATACATAGGATGTCCATAAAAAAAAACACATGATAAGCACACCGCGCGGATTCTGGGCTAAATTCGGGATGAAAAAGTTACTGACAAAGTGTAGTACATTTCACTTGCAGGATGACGCCGCACTACACGGAGAAAGTCCCCTCTTGAGCTCCACGTCTAGGTAAGCGTAGAGTCATGTTTGGACTGCCGGGAGTTTACCCTGCACTCATAGTATGCAGGCCAGAACAGTAATAGCAAGATAAGGAAGAGTGTGGAGCGTAAGAGGGGACTAACTACAGTGCTATGTTACCGAACACGCCACACGCAGTTGAAATTCCGTCCAGGCTGCCGCCTTAAGGGCCTTTGTGGGCGATAAGTGCTCTAGCTACTTTTCCGACCACGGCTGCCAACTGATATCGTAACATTACAAGAGATAGTCGATAAATACTGTACATCACTACCTAAGTTATGCTTGGCAGTTAGATATTCACAAATGCGTTAGTAAACCTGGGTGAAGTAATATTCACTTGTATGGCGTACAGCCAGAATTTAATCTATCTTCGGCTTTTTATACTTTACATTTTAAATCTCAAACCAAATACCGTGTATTTTAAAACATTTGCAAGTTTATCGCCGACGTGGCATAGTTAAATAATATATAGTCATTAGTGGCATTAAAATTTCAGAGAAACCTGTAAATTGATGTATATTAATGCGTGAAATGAAATCGAAGAAAATAAAATGTATACCTGACTAAAGTAATATGAGACTAATTAGATTTATCGATGGTAAACATAGACAGCGACAATGATGCTGTTAATTATTTCTGTCATACTTTTATTTTTGATATCACATCAACTGCAAAAATAAGTGAAAAAGTAATTGGCAATGACTATTAAAAATACTGAAAATTTAACGAACGTAAATAATATCGTTCTCGTACAATGACGATACCACTCAATCATAAATTCAGCGATATAATGGTTTCGATCATAACGCTTTTTTCGATAATAATTTTAATTGAGATAACATAGACCCAAAAACAATATCAATGAAATCGTCAGTTCGCTGAAACTGAAAAATTTCGGTAGCATTGTCTATTACAGTGCGTTTTCAATAAATCGAAAATATCAGTATACAGATAGTTCTGATAATATCGCGATACCGAAATATCTATATTTAGAAAATTATATATTAGTTACACTTACGGTTTGAATATTGATAGTTATCTATATATTTATTTTATAGTTCTCGGTATGTATAACTCATGAAGAAATTTCTGTGGAATGGTACAGCTCGTTCGTCTTTAATAAGTATTTAATATTTTGTTACTTCTACTACAAATTTTCTCACAAAATTCAAGTTATAATTACACGTGAACCCGTTATGGAATTTTCAATAACCTTTTTCATCGTGTACTAGTGACTTTATCATTTATCGTACGCTACAGAACGACGGGGTTATTGCAATAATTCTTATGTGTAGATGTTGTGTTGATTGATTTTTGCTTTACTGTAATAGTAGTAGTACCCAACATTTGTGTGACGAAAAATAAGGTGAGTTGAGTATAGAATAATTTGTATGTTTAATTACTATTTGCAAGAGATACTTTTCTTACCAAAATGTAGGTTCTTGTAGATTCATCACCAAAACATAGACACATCATCTCAATTTGATATAGTGCACTTTATTGAGGATAATAAAGAGTATTAAAAAAAATTATATAATTTTCTTCTAAAATCTCTCACCCTAGGTCAAACACATAGTTTAGGCACAATTTACCATAAAGTAGAGAAGATCTTGAGTTTGGTTAAAATTTGATACTAGGTTCAATCAAAGTTCCTTGGCTAGGAATTAAATAAAATTTTAGGTTCTATTATATATGGTGCTCAGTCGTGGAACATAACTTTTAACTCAGGACCACTGGGTTTGAGTTCGTTGACAAAGATTAGGCACACCAAACTCTAATCGAATAAAATTTTAAGAGTTCATTTAAATGTTGTAAACGTAAATTTAGTGAAATAAATTTTGGTGGAATTATCTAAGTCAATATTTGAAGTGGTAGGCCTTGTCCACAAGATGGATATACATAGGGACGCTAGAGGCATAAGTATTCTAAATGGCTATTCTTACAATGTAGATCTGAAGTTCTCGGCGTCTTCATAACACTTCAAATTTAGCCTAAATATTTCTACTGATGTAAGCCTCTTCTTGAAATGGCCTAAAATTAACAGACATACTATCATCTATCTAATAAGTTCCCTGACCTAACCTTAGGTCGACGGTAGAAAATTAAATGATGCATTTTGCTGCTGGCCGATTCTACCGCATGCTTCTTCCATCGAAATTCAGGGAACTCTCTCTTTCTCTTTTCACATAACATACCTATGTTCTCTTTCAAATCGGAAGCCGCTGCCTTGGCAACCAGTCAACAAAAGAGGTATAAAACCTGCAATCTGCTCAGAGAAACCTCTCTGGAGTCGATAAGTACTCTTTACTTACAAAGTAAAAAGAACTAGACTTATACTATGTACAATCATATGGTAATTAAAATTTTAAGCATATATTTCAGATTTACATTAAAAATATTAACCAGATATTGGAATACATTAAGAAAAATATTTAAATAAACAATAAATTTGGTAATAGTAACATATTCATAAAATATTTGTAATATTTTCAAAGAATAAAAGTTATATGAGCGTTTTCAGAAATTCAATAACAATCTCACATAGCTTCTAGATAATTTAACGTCTATGATAAATAATTATGAGTAGCTATAAATAACTATGAGTGAGAGATTTTCTTAATCTAACACAAAACAATAATAATATTAAATTAATTAAGTTTCACCAAAAATTACTTTATTAATGTGGGAGCTGTCAAAACACTAAAATGTCTGATGTTTTTTTTAACAAAGTCTTTCTTAATTCATTACATCATCAAATTATATAAACAAACTTTAGAAACTGTGGCGATCATAGCGTAACATTAAAATTTAATTGCAAAATGCAATAAAGTAATATCTCTCAATTACACCAGTTAATTATTTATGTTGCTTTTTTAAACGACGAAATCGTATATTTTTAATTTAGTAATCTTGCAGCATTTTTTAAATTTTAATTTTATTGTTATTTTATTTATGATCGCTTAACGTTAATTCTACTACATGTAAGGAAGATGACGAAATTTCTTAAGCACATGTTATATATGGGATGATTTCCGTATATATTAGCGTTAATATCGGTAAAAGACCTATTTACTTCCTTACCGATACCAGATCTACTAGCGGTGAAAATAGTCCCTTGCCGAACTAAAACATTGAGAATCATAACCTGTAGCAGCATTAATTTTTGTGCGAGTAACATTCAATTTTTTTTTTGGACTGGTAGGTTCCCTTTGTTGATTGTGTTTTTAATGAATCTTACATATTGGTGACCACAGCTAAACTACAGGTTGTTCGGGATAAAGCGAGCACGACGTATTAAACCTTTGAAAAATAACACTAGACGTTACTGTATTTAATTCAACACTAACTATAGTTGCCTTACTGTTTGTATGGTTGTCAGTAAAATTACGCATTATGGTTCAGCACAATTTTCTTTTTAAATACAGCAATACTGAAACAAAGTGAATCGAAATCAGCATATCTGAATTTTATATAATACATGAATTTTTTTTATCGAACTTTATAGGTTCCTATTGACTGCACAATTTTTCTTACACGCACAAACATTAAGTGTCGTGTCCCGAGAGGTTAAGGATCTCATCTTCATTAGCTTTTACGCGCGGAAAGATACGAATTGGCTGAAAATAGAACTTTTGCAGGGCTTTTTTAAGTACTCACTTTATTCCGAACCGTCTATAGACATCTTCACCTTACGGGTGCCGCCTATTACACGCTTCAAATGCGGATCAGTGTGTTGGTAAATAATACGTTCTTCTTTTGTAATGAAGGTGAAAGGTATTGGAAAACAATCTTTCTCATATTGCAGATCTTATTATTTACAAGTCGCTCCCGGAAATTCATTATTTATCCCTCCTATATTTCGGTTATTTAAACAAACGTTTTTATTTTCAGTTTTCAACTGCGTATTTCTCCCGTAAGATTATGTCCAGCCGAAAATGTTACCTCATTTTCGTTGCAATGTGTAGAGGCACGATTATTTTCCGTATTTATTCTAGGTCAGGTTGGACAATAAGAGCGTATAATTCACTGCTATCATTGATTTCGGACAAGAGTTGTTTTAAGACACATTTGACGAGGGCAAACCAGTAATAAATAAGGAAATAACACGTGGTTAAATCACGTGGTACTCGAGTGTACAGTTGGAAGCCAATGAGCAATTGCTTGTTGCCAGTGCGTGTGCAGGACTGAGAAGTTTTTGCTGTTACCAGATGAATACGCGAAATACTTGTGCTTCTAACAATGAGGCGCCTCTCAAAGTTTGTAACATACTTTTTATCAACAACCTGTCTATAAAACAAATAATAAAAGAACATAGGAACACCACTCTGAAATGATGGTGGTCGTCATCTAGCTACAGAGACTGGTCGGTGTGGAGAAGGACCAGGGCAAAGGAACGGCTCGAGGATGAATCCTCCCCAGTGATCACCCGGAGACTCTGAGATCGACCGGTCGATACTCAGGAGGATGTGATTATCCTCTGTCTTGCCCGGGCTTTACTTGGCTCGGAGCAGTCGTCGCCACTCTGGCATCCTCCCTCAGTGTCTAGCAGACGTTGTTGGACCCATCCATAGAGAGACGTGATGTGGCCACTCTGCCCTTCCTCGGCCAGCACATTGAGTAAGGACTCAGTGGTCAGCAGGATCTTCGAGGCTCCTCTCCAATACAAATGTAGGATTATCACAGTTGTTCGTATATCCTTAAACCAACAGATTTAGGTAGCGCAACTGTAACACGTTCGACTCATATACAGGAGGACCCGGGTCAGATTCTCGGCTCCGGACATTCTGATTTCGGCTCTCCATGGTTTACGGAAATTGTTCCAGACAGATCTTTAGCAAACTCTGTTGCCGTTTCCTCTCCTCGTTTCTGTCCTTTAGGGCCTTAGAGGCTCAGATGCGACAGAACTATAAGGGCGACCTTGAAGTCGCATCAAATATCGCGTCACCACAACAAGCCAAGGGCGTGAAATATTCCCACCGATCAATTGTTACTATGGGACTATAAGCGATGACCATATAATTTTATTGGTGGGGAGTCTGCGACAAAGTTCAATGCATTTATCTGTTTGAGTTTCACATATACAGTTTATACATTTGGAAATATGGTAGTATGAATAAGCTGTTTTAAGCAATGTCGGAGGCCTTATAAACCGTTATAATAATGAGCATAGTATCATATCAATGACATTACGTTCTTGTTTTCTTTACATACGTTGGCACAATTGGAATGCGTGTAATAGTTTAATAAAAAAACGTATTTACGAACACACTTCAACGCATTGACGTATGTGGTAGGATGCGCCCTTATCGACATTGCTGTCGACGGGACGTAAACTCCACTTCAGTTCGATTTCCTTTAACACTACAGCATGATGCATTTTCTCCTTGGACTGTATCACTAGCGCGTCTCCACCTGGTGGCCGTGTGTTAGTGTGCGTGAGACACGACTCCAAGGACGGTGTTGACCGGCTCATCTGGCGTGGTATCGCCTCTACCGCAAGACACTGAAACCGCGTGCAGTGATATCGTAGGACACTCGTCTGACACTTTCAGTGGTGACCCCATATTTTTATTGGTGGAAAGTTTTAAGTTAAGTCCAATACACCTCTCTATTGTAGTTTCACACGTGTCCCATCAGCAGTTGTTTAGAAATAATAGATTGAGAAAGCCGTTTTTAGCAATTTTGAGGTGCTCTGAAATGGTATATCTAATTAACGTGATGTTTTGAAACTGCCATTCAGACGTCGTTTGAAGTGTTTGTTCTTTTCGTAAATCCACACATTAGAAACACGTTTAGTAGTTTCTTAGATAAAAGCGTTCTGCTAGCACGCTGCAACGCTGGCTACAAGGCAGGCAGGTGGGTATATTTCACTGTGCTACGTATTCTCAGGCAACAGCTTTTCGTCCACTGACAACCGTACTTGATCTGGCAGGACGTTCTACACTGAGTGTTTACATAAGGGGGGGGGGGGGTTGCTGACTCATGTTAGAAACACGTATGCTAGAACCACATATCACAGAGATACAAACGGCAGAACCGAGCGAAGTGGCGCAACGGTAAAGCTAGATTCACAACCACCTCGTTGCGTACGCGCGTACGTACGTGTAAAAGTAGAAACACAGAGTGTGCATGCTAGCATTCACATGCTCGCGTAGCATGCGTACGTACGTAATAGAGTTGATCAACTTTATACTTCGTACGTACGCTAAGTAGTGGTTGTAAATGCAGCATGAGGAAACGTAAGACTCAACTAAATATTAATTAATATTGAGAAATAATTTATCTTAAATTATGTTGAGAAATCAATATTCTTGTGGTCGTAAATTATTTAATTCAATTCAAAAAATAAAAATTAATTACGATCGTCTATTACCGACATTTTGTTATGACATAAACAATTTCCGCGCATGTCTAGATTAAATATTATTGTGAATCCAATCTCCAATACTTAACGTACGTGCGGGTTTTCGTACGTACGTTAATTGTAGTTGTGAATCCGCCTCAACCCGTTGGACTCGCATTCTAATTTCTGTTTTTTCATGGTAATCTGAAATCTCTCCAGCGAATGCTGATATGGTTCCTTAGCAAAAGACATGGCCGACTCCTCTCCCAGCTTCTATCAGTGTACCAGGTTGTGTATCACCCTCTCTAATAGCCTTACTGTCGACGAGACGTAGAAGTCCACTCACTCAGGCCTAAGAGCGTACAAGTGGGGGAAAATCATAATTTTATATTTCTATGAAATAGTGTTAGTTTTGTAGACATTACTTAAGAGTACATTCACCTCTAACGAAAAAAAAAAAAAATAAGCTCAGCCTGTTTTCTGGTAATGGCACTTCAAAATCTAAATTGGCATATTTTTACTTCATACAAAACTTGAAAACCATTAAATATAACGAAATGGAAACAAAATTACATCAAAACTACATATCACTGTCTACGGCTTGAAGCGTATAATAACCCATTATAAAATATGCGTGTGTTTAAAATAATTATCTAAAAGTAACAAACAATTTTTCAAATTTTAAAATTATTTTTATTTAACATAAAAATGTTTTGTAATGTGTTTTATATGCTAAAAGCCATAGACAGCGACACGTAATTTTGATGTGACTTTTTTCACTTAGTTAATAATTTTGATGTGACTTTTTTCACTTAGTTAATATTAACAGGCTTTCAAGTTTTGTATGAAGTAAAAATATGCAAATTTTGACTTTGAAGTGCTATTTGGGGAAAACTAGCTGAGCTAATTTTATTTCGTTAGAAGTATATGTTCTCTCAAGTAGTGTGTACAACACTAACACTATTTCATTCAAATATAAAATCGTAATTTTTCCCCACTGAACAACCTTATTATCTTAACTCGCAGACAATAGACTGTTCTAAGCAACACCAGTTATTTGCACTGTGTATCTAACGTAAAACTGTTCTAAAATTTATGTTTCTAGCATATGCACGTTCTTACTTACGCGTTTCTATTGAACGGCAGTCATAACATCTGTGATTCTGTATGTAGGTTATAACATGTGAATTTCTGTTGTACGATGTTTCTAACGTATGTGGTTTCTATAATACGGTATGTGGTTATAAGTTGTGTGTTTCTGTTTGCCACAGTATATTACACTCATCCTTGAAGGCTGACTCACGGGTTACATTGTCATATGTACCACTGACACTCACTAGAGAAGTAGGCAATGCAACACATACCTGAAGGCAAAGTGTACACATGATTGTGGAGTTTATTCGAGAGGTGGTTGAAAACTGAGAAATGTTTGTGTTTCTGGCCATAGCACGCTAAGCTACAAATTTTGTCTTTAACGCATATAATTTACAACTATTACCTTTACGAAGTAGAACAAGAGATGAAGCCTTTCATACAAATGGAAACTAATATAATTACAAGGAAAATAAGAGAAGTCCTCGCATGGTCCATTAACGGTGTTGTTGCGCGTCAGGCGTGTTTTATTCCACGCTAACTGCTGAATTTCTCCCATTGCCTTTACATTTCAAACATTACGTCTGCGTTCTAAAAAACCACAGGCCGCCTATTAGAAACATCGTTCAAGGGTGGCCTTTAAAATGTATTTAAAAAAATTGTTCATACTGATTAGGAAAACAATAACCTGACTCGCAGAACTGAAACATAGAAGCATTATTCTGGTATCGGTACACAACGTTAACAATTAAAACTACACACACGGTTACACCGATGAATGCACGCATAAAAAGACTACTTAAAAACCACGGCGCATAAGGGCGGTATTATTCTCGACACGCGCACCCGTGTCCACCGTATTGCCTCCTGCACTTTTTATTTATCTGGACGACAATGAATGTTGTGCCTGAAGGCAGGTTTATAACCGCGGAGGACGCCGGGTGATAACCACAACGTACTCCGAGGCCGACCAGCCAAAGTGATACTGCGTTGGTACGCCACCGTCTTCCGCTGTATGGTGACGAGGGGATAACACAACATCCAGACCTGAAACTGGAGAGGCAACTGTAAATACTGATCTTCCCGGCCGATAGTCAAACCCGATACCCTTATCCCAGCAGCAGCCAGCATCTTTATGGGACCTCCCTGTCTGCGCTTCAAATGCGTTGCAGTAAGTTGCGAGTATTCTCTTTTTGACGAAACTACTAAACACGTATTATATTTGTATATCTACGAAAAGAATGCACACTTCAAACAATGTCGCTATAGTTGCAAAAATTCGGCACGTTTATTTAAAATTTAACGTTCGGGCCACTCAAAATGGGCAAAAATGGGGTTTTCAGACTGCCGTGTCTGTAAAAATAACAACCGGATTCTAAAAACACACCTATAGAAACAAGATTAGACTTTCACTTACGCCAGCCCAAATAAAATTATGTGGTGACCGTTTAAAGTCCCATAGAAAACAGGACAATTGGATAGGACAGCACGCTAGCTGAGTGGCTTGCGCGGAGAGGTGATAATGTATTAAGTCCATTTTACACCAAAAATATATCAGTAACAATTTTAATAACAAAATGTTACCAACAAATTTTGAGATATGATACACTATTTTATAGCAACGTTGAGAGCAAATGTGTTATTAACATTGCTGAAAACACCAATGTTACTAACAAAGTTGTAAGAATGATGAATGGAAGTTAATAGAAATGTTGATGACAAAAATTTCTACAACATTGCTGATACCATTTCTAGTAACATTTGTAACCAACAACCTTTGACCTAGACCGCCTTAAAATGGTTCAGGAAAACAATGTTACCAACAGTGTTGGTGGCAAAGTTATTAATACGTTTCTAAAATTCATAACTTTTGTTGCTAGCAAATTTTTCAAAAAAATTTTAGTAATAAATGTAATTAAATTTTTTTTATTAATGTTAACAAAGTTAATACAGAATGTTGATAACTTGATGTTGTCAACAAGTTTCAAGCATTTTACAACATTGTTAATAACTTTGTTGAAAACACATGTTATCAGCAATGGTATCGTTGTGGAAACTGGACTTTACATACGCCGGCCAATGGCACTCTTACTGCACCTTCCCTTACACACAAACGCAACCTACCTAGGAAGGCCCCCTAAAAACTGCGGCAAGCGGTCCGACTATATCTCTAGCGGGTAAATATATGTCACTCGATGAATACATAAGCGTTCTGTAGATTATTTCGTTTAACATAATACCAAGAAAGTTGACGCAATGATAAAACACTGAACTAGCACTGGTGAAGAGAAGACCCGAGTTCGATTCCAGGCCTGGCTTTCCTGGTCTCGGTTTTCTTGACGGAAACGGGGATAGTTTCTAACTGAAGACCATGGCCGCTTCCTGCCAAAACAATTGGTTGCGTCTTTGAGGCCATGATCCATCGTTTCTACAGCTTTCATGATAATTGTTTTTTTTTTTTTATCCAAACGAGAGCAGATATCGAAAAACTATTGCATCGTTTTTTTAAACATTGTATTTACTACGTAACTTATTTTTTTCCAGACAAAAAAAAATACAGATTTCCTTAGTTGGTTCATTAATGAGAATGTCCTTAATTTCGTAATTATCTGAAACAATTATGTGTTTTGTCTCGAAAAAATTAGTTAACATGGTATACACTGTTTTTAACAACACTGTGAAACTGTTTTTTTCGATACCTGCTCTCGTTTAGGAATATAAACAAAACTATCGTGAAAGCGGTAGAAATGTCTGATCATGCCCTCAATTAAGGGGCACAGGACGCCGAAGCAGTGAATTTTCACAATTTTCGACGTAATTTTCCACCCTCGCTTATTATGGAAAATCAAGGTTCGACAATCCGGAAATGATACATTTGTACAATTTATTACAATACTACATAGTCACAGACTGTCTTATTTTTTTGGAGCAGGATGGTAAATAGGAAATAAAGACATTTCTCCTATCTGCAATCAGTGCTCCAAAAATAAGAGTCTGTGACTATGTAATAAAGTAAGAAGGTGTACAAAATTTTAATCTGCGATTTGTTGAACCTTGATTTTCTATAATAAGCGGGGGGGAAAAGTTATGTCGAGAATTTTGAAAATGCTCTGCTTTGGCGCTCCATCTCCCTTAAAGATATCCTTCGTACCTACCTACCGTCGACCTATATACAGGATGTTGCAAAATTGCCTGTCAATATACTGGAGAAACAACCCTCACATCTGGAGGAGAAAACTATATCATATGAACACGTGTTCGAAAATGCAGCATTTCTGCAGTACAGTTTATAGTTTATAGCGTGCGCAATGAATCGTGTTACTGCGGTATGCCCCTGCAGCTACTATTGACAAATATACACACCAAGACGAGTCGAAATTAATCGGACTGTAGGCTTCGTCCAGTGTAGCATTCCGCAGACATGAGACCAGTATAACAGTAACGGTGCGTTTTCGGGCCTGTGCTTGTATAAAATATTTTATTCCTCTAAGTATGATGATAGTGCCTCCAAAACATTGACATGCAATTTCGCAACATCCAGAATGGATACCATAACCAGAGAATAAATTTATTTTATCGGTCTTTGACAGAATTTGAAACCAATAATTAGCAGCTGAGTTATTCACGCCATCAGTTTTCTTGAAGACGGTAAAGCGGACATATTTTAAAGCCTTTATTAATTAATTTTCATCATCTTCAAGCCCCCCTCTTCCCGTACATACCACCCTGGGACACCGGAATGACTTGTCAGGGACGGACAAAGCCATGACTCGCTAGCTGGTAAATCACGTCTCGCAAACACCCTCCTCCCCCTCACACAATTTTACCACACCGAGGTTGACAAGCACGCTAACACTATATTATCCCACAGTAATATTTTCCACGGAGGCGAAACAAAAAATAGTAAAAGTGAAATTCCCCTGCAAACCGCGGGGCAGACAAGTTTTATTTCATTTTTGTTTCGCTAATTTTCGACGAGATGAAAAATAAATGCATGGCGTTGTGTAGGGCAGAAGGGGGAAAGCGATCAAATTTATGGCGGTGTCAGTGAAAGATGGGGGAGTTGGAGGGGAGAGGCACCCCTTTATGTGGCGCTTCGCGGGGCTGCCGCGAAGAAAAATCACAACAATCGGGGCGGCGGAGGGTGCGATGGCAAGAAGGGGGTGGGGAAGGGTGTATAGTGTCCGGGAGAAGCGTATATCACTGGGTACAATAGAGGGCGGGTGTCTGGGACACAATGGCGCTCGAGGGCTGGTTGACGCTATTGGAGCATGGTTAGGGGGAGAGGGTTTGCCGGCCGAGATGAACTCTCCCCAACTACTGGTTGAATGGGTCTTGGAAGACAAGATAGTGGGAGGTGCACCAAGCCACAGGCCGGCTGCCTCGGTACATACGGTACATCCTTGATGGAGGGAGGGGGAGGGAAAAGGGAGGAAAAAAACGTATTACTGGCGATAAACTGAGAGAGGACCAATAATGTACTAACAACACTTCGGCAAGGCTTTTTGGCGCTGGATATCCTTGCAGCGCCAACAATGTCAACTTCTCTTCCTTCTGAAGACATTTTCGTTCGACCGGAGACCTCGCTACACAGTTGAGGTGATGGCTTTCTCTCACACGACGTGTTATGTGCATACATACATAGTTCATTTATTTATCCGAATAACCCTACGATAGATCAACTTTGTCTATGAGTCGTTTTTAAATGTCTTTGCTTCCAGATTTCCTTCATCTCTCGAGAGTGTCATTCCTTTTCTTATGTCCACTTCATTTCATAGATCTTGTGGAAACATTACCGTCAGACCACACCCCTCACTATTTAGTTGAGATTACGCTGGTTTTCCCTCACACGGCGTGTTATTTACATGTATGTATTTTATTACTTTTGAACGATTCTTGCAACGGGGACAAGTTATAAACTAAATTTGCAACAGGCCGACATAAGTAGACAATAATCATTCCACAAGAAATTCAATCAATGAGTTACAAGAAAATAAATGAACACAAAAGAGGGCCCAAGTACCAAAAAAAAAACCAAAGAAAAATAAGTAAATAACTCAAATTATTCCACAAAAGAAATTCCGTCAGTAAGTTAGAAACAACAGACAAAAAATATAAATGATTACAGCAATAAGCAGACAAAACAAACGAACGACAAAAAAAGCTGGATGTCGACGACACAGCAGAAACACAG
This sequence comes from Medauroidea extradentata, assembly GCA_003012365.1. Classification (NCBI taxonomy): domain Eukaryota; kingdom Metazoa; phylum Arthropoda; class Insecta; order Phasmatodea; family Phasmatidae; genus Medauroidea; species Medauroidea extradentata. The sequence continues at coordinate 37,452 of PNEQ01005659.1, forward strand.
ACACCTAGAGGAAAGCGAACGATTGCAAATAACACATAACTGTGGACAGAAAAAAAAACACAGACGAACACAATGGTGACAAAATAAATAGCGACGTTTCGGAGATTGTAATCTGTCCCCGTCTTCAGGCATGTACACAGTCCGAGGAGCACCTGCAGACTGAGTACGAGCACTGGAAAACAAGGGGTTTATAGTCTATGTACATCCTCTTCTGTCCCGGCCAATAAGAAAAAGCCATACCCTGGTTGGCTGTGCAGGTAAGAGTCTGTAGTTATTGGCTAATGCTTTTCTTTGATGATGGCTGTGGCTTAGATATTTTTTGCTGGAGTTTCCTTCTTTTCTAATTATTTGTAACCAAATGTTTTTCAGTTCTATGCTTCGCCGGCTAAATAAATTTCTGTTACTAACTATGAATGCCGATTCTTTCATTTTCCATTTTTTCCTTCTAACTCATTGACTGGATTTCTTGTGGAATTGTATATGTTTACCTATGTTTGACAGTTGCAAGCAAAGTCATTTTGTTTGTTTACTTGTCTGTTTGTTTGTGTGTATCCTCTCGTTTTTTCTGTGATATACCATTTTCTGCAATGGCGTTTGTCCAAAATACTTCTTTAGAAGATATTTTATTTCTTTATTTGGTTCATTTATTCGAAAGAAAAAAATTTTCGGTGTACGAGATATTAACTTTGGCTACGTGTTTCTTTGCATTTAATTTTCTTTACTTCCTGATTTCCTTCATCTTTCGAAAGTGTCATTCCTTTTTTCTTAGGTCCACTTCCTTCCTTCCACTAATATCTTTCTTTCCTGAAATCCTGCTTTTGGACTACTTCTTAAAAAAGTGTTCTGTGTACTATTGTGTCTCTAACAATTTCAGTGTTCTTCATGTCTTCTTCAAATTCAATGAACAATGTGTGTGTATTTGTAGCGTTTTATAAAGTTGAAGATCTACTTTGTAAGGCTTTTAGTTTTTAATATTCAATCGAGAATATGTGTATGTAAAACTGCAGTCTAATTTACCACATTACGTCAGTGTTTTTTATTTTATTTTTAACAGAGCCTTTGCTTGATCTTAATTTGTATTCAACATCACGATCACATTAAGGTCCTAGTATTTTCCTCAGAATTCTGCTTTCCATATTTTTTTAGTTTTTCAAGCTTGTCATATCTTGTTAGTTAATTTGTGTTTCGGGGTAAATATTTTTCGTTGTATATGTTTTGTGTCATACGGAACGCCTATTTCACGTGTGTAGCCTGCTCTACTTTCTATAGCTACTTGTATTTTGTGTAGTTCGTTATCCATTCTCCTAGGTATTTAATTTATATATATGTATATGTATATATATATAGTGTTGCTATAAATTTTGAAAATCTGGGAGAATACATAGAAATGGATTTTATTCAATGCTAATTAAGGATTGTAATATTTCGATGAAATAGTGTGTGGAACTATAATGGGGCAGTTTTGACTACTATTCGTGTTATTTAAGTACATTGTATAAGAGCTTATTTTTCAGTTAATTTAAAAACTACTCAGTTTATCATGAACCCCCTAGTTTAGGCCTCCTTAGTGTCGTTCACCTTCGGGACACTAGCATTAGTTTTATAACTCACAAAACTTTCTAGGGCCAACATAAAAAAAAATAATTGAAATAAAATTATATGTAAAAATTATTAGGCGTAATACTGTATAGTTTACATGAATTTCATTTCAGTGTTAACTAACAATAGTAAATAATTTCTGAGATGCAATTACATGGCCTGAGTTAAATTTTAAGGCATTATTCAAACATTTCCCCAGTTATTTTTGACATCTTGAAGACGGGCCAGCAGAAATACGTCTGCGGGCCAGATCTGACAAATCGGCTGCCTACTGAGAAAACCTGACCTTTACAACCAACACATGTGTTCAAAGCAGTGAAATGAAGATTTCAACGTTCCTACAAAATAACACTAACAAAATTTTCTACACATATTTGCATTTACGTATTTTTGTTATCACATCGAAGAATATTTAAATGTTATAGTAATCGGGATTTTACACGCTTCTACACATTTAAAGAAATTAACCTGCTATGAAATCTAATTTTGGTTAAAATTTAAAATTTGATTTTTTTCTAATAAGTTACTTAATTAAGTCAGAGAGACAAAAATTGCAGCACTGTCACAAGTACAAGTGCTTCTAAATGCCTGTTTTATTTAAATCAAACACCATGTAAACTAATGTGTCATATCAAGACATAAACTATATAAGAAAATGCACAATGGTTTAGTACACAAAAAAAAAAAGCTAACAGGTTGTTCAGAAATTCGTTGGATTTGGAAAGAGTTCTATTTCTGTTAACTTGGGCCTGGAATTTTACTCATGAATATAGTTTTATTTTTCTGACATTCACGTTTATATGAAAGTTGTTAAGCCATTTTATTTTGACAGTTTTTAAGCATTCTTATTGTAGGTTAAATTGTATCTTCTAGAAGTTGATCAACATGAGCTTAAGCTTAGCCATAAAAACTGAACAGCAATAGAGTATAAAGGACTAGCTGTTTACTACTTTACTTTTCTAGATGATAAAATAAGTGACTTAAAGTTCGAAGCTACTGTTTTGTAGTCCATGAAAAATACAGTTATTTCGTGACCAATATGAGGAAAAAAGTATTCTCCAGCAAAACTATATATCTGAAACTTTTGTAGATGTGATACCGTACATGCAACAACCAATTTCAGATGAAAATATTTATGAAAGTTGTATTGTCACGTTAATTAACATTTATTCCGTAACGATATTATACGTATTTTACTTCTATCGTCTTATCTTTATTTGATGATAAACGTTGCTTATTTAATACATACTGTTTAATTACTTCTTCGCTCTTAATTGTGTTATATAAGCCTACGTGACATTGATTTACATACAGAGACAGGATTGCAAAAATAAACAGCTACTGCACACATACGGCTATCGGATTTAGAATCAGTTATCGAATACAGAGACTCATACTACATACATAGATTGCTATTACGTACAGAGACTCATACTACATACAGAGACTGCTACTGCATACAGAGACTGCTACTACATACAGAGACTGCTACTACATACAGAGACTCATACTACATACAGAGACTGCTACTACATAAATAGACTGCTATTACGTACAGAGACTACTACTGCGTACAGAGACTACTACTACATACGGAGACTGCTACTACATAGAGACTGCTACTGCATACAGAAACTGGCATTGCATACAATTGCATACAGATACTGTTACTGCATAAAGAAACACATACACAACATGTAAAACCATTATTTATTTAACGTCGCGACTTAGCGACGGAGAGATGACCAAAGATTAAACAGCGCCAGAATATCTTTTAACATTGTCAATATGAGCTGTAAAAACTTTTGTTGGAGGCTGTGGATCTTGGACAAATATCGTGACAGGAGTTAAAAACTTTAATATCTTATACGAGTTTAGCAGCAAAATAGTCATTACTAAAAAATGGCTATATACTTAAACCAGATCACCTACAGAAACACTGACAGGAACCCTATTAGCGTTGTATCTATTCTCCAGCTTAGAATGGTACTATTTTAGGTTTTCAGTCACCTCTTCCCACAATTCTGTAAGGTCTTTAGGCTCCATGGTCTCCAACTCTGGGCTTTATAGCGTCCAGGCGTTCAATAACTGGCGCAACCACCTCCGATCCGAAAAACAACTCAGCTGGACTGTAGCGAGTGGAGGTATTTGTGATACTATTGAAACACAAATTAAAAAATGGGATCACTTCATACCATTTCCGGTGAGACTTATCCTGAATGGTTCTTTAAGCAATCTTAAGATGACGGTTATATCTCTCAACCAAATTAGACAGTGGATGATACAGAGAGGTTTGAACTAATTTGATTCCCCATTGAAGCATCAATTCCTTAAACTCTATGTACAAAAAGTATGAGCCATTGTCGGTAACTATGGAAACTGGTGAGCCTAGTGTGGGAAAAATATACCGACTCAAAATCTTACAAATTTCTGCAGCCTTGGTACTCCTTACGGGATAGAAGAAAACAAAATTCGAAAACGTATCAACATACATGGGTTTAGAAAAAATCTGAATGACTGGTTGTAATCAAGCCCCTAAACTTATACAATCCAACCAACCTGCCAAACATTAAGCGAACAACCTTAACTCTCCCCGTGCCTGGCACCAGTATTTATACCAAATCTGCCACCCCAACCCCCGGTCATCATCGGCCAATGGCGAAGAATATGTTCCTGCAGCAGGTCGTTGAACACCGCAGCTCGGCGACACTACGAAACACGGGCGCAGTTGGCAGTCTTGGAGTTCGTCGCTCCCACCCGACGACGTCAGGGAGCTCGCCAAATCAGCTGTACTTGCGGACATTCAAACAGCTCCTGCTTAGGCAATCTTCGACAAACTTCGGTGAGGGGTTAATCTGGCATCACACCAAGCCAATTAGCGCCGGCAACACTGACACCATAAAAACCAAACCGTTTTAGCCAAAGCGTAGAGTCAAACACGCCCAGCGTCAGTTTGTCGCACGAAGTCTTGAAGATCGCCCAGGTGTGGAAATCGGGACCGCCATGCCGGTATAGCCGTCGTTCTTCGCTGGGAACTGCCCTGATCCTCAGCTATGCACACAACAGCAAGGTAGGATAAAATCCAAGTACACCACTCCCCCTCAAGTGATGCATAACGACAGCAGGAAACAGGCGTATTTATTCTCACAAACTGCAAAAATTACGGCAGGCGGCAAACTGGCAATTTAAGTAGGCTGACATAAGTGAGACGTTATTGTCTCAGAAAATGAACGCAACTTGACAGGTTTGCATATGACTGCCTGCGCGATTTTTTAAAATAATTTCATGTAAAATTTATCTATTCAAAAGTTATTTAATAAATAAGTTTAGTATCAATATAAAAGTAAAACCGGTATTTAATTTTTTTTCATTTATTGCAAGCATAACTACAAGGCTAGACGTTATTTTAAAAACAAGCTTTGTATTTTTTTTACAAGGGCTACCATTGAAGTTATACAAGGTATGTATTTGTAAACTGGGATTAAAAGATTTTTCTTGTAAAAGAACAGAAAAAATTACATTGTGTGTTTGTCTACATTTACTTATACTGGCCTTTCTTTTTTTATTTCGATGTGTTTTGTTAAGTCTGATGCAGTAAAAAAACTATAAGCAACGGGTGAATTTGCAACTTTATATTTTCGGCACTTAAAGACAACAGTACATTTCATTCTAACAGCCGATGGTCAACTGACCTTAACTCTGCAGTGTTGAAACACTAGTACCGATACCAACTTCAACACACTAAACAATACATACAAAATATATGCCATTGCCAACTCAACACACCCCCTCAATGGCATTGTTGGGTACTTGCAAATCTATTCTATATTAAACCTAATGCAGAACGAAATTTTTCAAACTTTACTATGCTTAAAGCCGTGGTTAGTATATCAGCAATCTGTTCTTCTGTACTCACATACTCTATGCGAACAACATTGTCAAACGCCTTATCTCTAACAAAAAGAACTTTGATATCAACATGTTTTAGTTTATGGTGAAATTGTGGGTTTTTGCTTAAACTTATGACAGGTTGGCTATCCTCATATAACAACCCTGTAGTTTCCCTACCAACCATTGATCTGAACAAATTTCGAAACCAACGTGTTTCACTTGTAGCCATACTTAATGCTGCAAATTCAGATTCAGTTGATGACAAAGCAACAGAGTGTTGTTTACGGGATACCCAAGAAACTGGACAACCAAAAACTTCAATAGAAATCCACTTGTTGACTTACGGTCTACTCTGTCACCTGCCCAATCTGAATCCACATATCCTACTATGTCCTCATTAACAGGACTCCACTCACTGCAAAAATATAAACAAAACTCCAGTGTACCTTTTATATAGCGCAATACACGTTTTAGGGCACACCACAAGTCATCGCTAGCGCATGACTCATATCTACTTAGGATACTAAGTGCTAAACAAAGATCAGGTCTGGTACACAACATGACATACATTAAAGACCTTATTAACATTCTACACCTACCTTCTATTTCTTCATTTACAGAACAATCTCTTTTTAACACACTGTGATCAAAATTTTTCTCCATTGGTGTAGCTACAACATTACATTCCCGCATACCATACTTATCCAGCAAACATTGTAGATAACCTTTCTGATTTATTACTATTTCCTTCCTTTTTAAATCTTGTGAGATAGACATACCTAGGAAATGTTTAACATACCCTAAATGTTTCATTTTAAAATTGCTTTTCAACGCTAATTTAACTCTTTCAATACTGCCTGCTTCAGTAGAAGCTAGAAGCAAATCATCAAAATACAATAACTAGAGGTACGTAAATTTCGCAGATACATTCCAGGTCAGGTTGAACGCCAATTATGTATACTTCATTGTCATGTCTGTGACTTGCTGGTGGCTGTTACGAAACGCATTTGACTATTGCAAGCCAGTAGTAAATAAGGAAATAATGCGAAGTGCTATCGCTTGCTACCTGCTTGTACGGTTATAAGCCAATAGATAATCAATTGTGGCCAGTAGGTGTATAGGACTGACAAGTCTAGGGTGCTGCCAGATGAATCCGCGAAACTGACGTACCTCTAACAATAACACATACGTTTGACAACTGTTTACATCCTATATGTATAAGCAAAATACATGCTCACATCTCACAAATCCCATATTTGACATGACTGAGTGAAACTTTTTGTTCCAGTTTTTGGGAGAATCTTTTAACCCGTACAACGATTTCTTAAGTTTCAAAACAGTGTCTTTGTCTGAGATACAAATACTGTCACAACCTGATGGTAATGAAATAAAAACATCGCCATCAATTTCCCCATTCAAAAAAGCACTACAGATATCCAATTGATGAATAAGATAATTATTTACAGTGCAAAAAGTAAAAAACATTCTGACAGAGGGTAACCTTGCAACAGGACTATAAGCATTGTTCGATCCTAAATTTTGTTGAAAGTCTTTAGCCACTAACCTAGCTTTATATAATACCACCTTACCATTTTCATCTTTCTTACGCCTAAACACCCATTTACAGTTAATCAGATTACAATGGTGAGGCTTTTTTTACAAACGCCCAAGTGTCATTGTCAATCAGTGCATTTATTTCTGACTCCATTGCCTCCTTCCACTTTCTCTGCTCGATACTGCTGTTTCGTAAGTATCTGGGACATCATCTTCATATACCAACAGTCCCAAATGGTAGTCGTCGTATCGTATTGGCTTTCTCAGTGTATCCCTGGGTCTTAAACTGCTTTCTGTAGATTCTGCTTCCTCCCTAACAGCGTTTTTAAGCACCTCATCTCCTACACCACATCTTGTAGATTTTTCTTCCTCACTGATAGTAGTTGCAGGCACCTTATCGCTTTGGATAGCATCTTCTTCTCCGACAGACAGTAACGGTGCTAATGCTGGCTCTTGATCATAGTCCTCATTTTCACTCACATAAATTTCGTTAGTAACTTCCTTTTTCGTGAAACTTAGCTCTGTATTTTCTTTGCTTGAAGGTAAGAAGATTATATCCCGATGTAGCTCAACTTTATTTAGTTTTTGCAAAAAATACTCTGTATCCTTTGGTCTTGTCTCCATAACCAATGAACATTCCTATGGAATTTTTTGTATCCCATTTTTTTCTTTTCTCCTTCGGAACATGCACTGACACTCTCATTCCAAACTCCTTAAATTCATCCAGGTTTACCTCCTTCTTGCAGAACAAATTATAAGGTGTCCTGCCTTCAACAGGACTAGGTCCTGTCCTGTTTAATGTGTAAGCTGCCTCAGCCCAGAATTTCTTGTGTAGGTTTTGGATCATGGAGCGGGCAGCTTCTACTAATGTACGTATTTCAAATTCAGCCCGTCCATTTTGTTGTGGAGTGTATACAATGCTTCTCTGGTGCTCTACACCATGACCTTCCAACAATTCTTTTACTTCTGCATTAACAAATTCAAGACAATTATCGGTGCGCAAAGTAATCAACTTGCGACCATTTTCTCGTTCAGCACGCATTATAAACTTATTCAAACATCCTTTTACTTCAGACTTATTTTTAAGAAAGAAGATAATTCTATAAGCTGAGTAATCATTCTTTTAACAAAAGGAAATATTTAGCACCGCCTAACGAAATTTGCTCCATGGGACCACATAAATCAGCATGTACCAGTTCAAGACATTTAGTAGCCCTAGAGGCACTTGACAGAAATGGCTTTCGAGTTTGCTTGCCTGAAAGATATTTTTCGCATACAAAACTTGCACTATCATCGACATACCTTACATTGTGCATACTCAGAACAGATTTTATTCTGCCCAAATTTTGATGTGCTAGTCTATTATGCCAGGTTGATACAGTTTCAATATTTTTACTTAAGTGACAAGTGGAGCTTTCAAACTTGTCAACCAGAGGGGGGCATTCAGAACTACCCAAAGGAGTCACTACACCAGCTGAAGAACATGCTGAGGGATAAGAATTTATTGGTTTGTGGACGTACGCCGTTGCTCATGTTTTTGCTGATCAAACCTGTGTTGGATGACAAATAATGGAAAACGAACAAGAAAAATTTTTTTTATCTCTTTTTATAAAAAACGCACACAAAAATAGAAAAAACCAAATTCAGAGGATTTTTGTCAGTTTTTTTTTTTAAATTGTAAACAATAAAGAATTCTGGAGATAGAATTCAGTCGAATATCGTGACAACAACACCCAGACACAGAAGACAGACACAAATATAGGATCAGATTCCCAATATGAAAAAAGATGGAAATAGACAGAAAACAGCGAACAGTGGACAACAAACACAATACAATACAAGACAATAGACAACACAACACAAGTAAAACCAACGAAAAAATATATGGTTTATCAAAAATCCACAAAGCAGACTTGCCCTTACGGCCTATCATTAGTTCATGCAGCTCCCCATGCCAAATTTGTCTAAGTATCTGTTAAACATTGTCGAACCTCTAGCCGGCCAGACACCTACATTCATTAAAGACTCTAGCCAATTTATTTCTGTATCCAGAACCCTAGAGGTATCACCATCCGACATCCTGGTGAGTTTCGATGTCCAGAGCTTATTCACCAATGTTCCAGTAGCAGAAACACTTGCCATAGTGAAATCCAAACTAGAAAATGACAGCACTCTTAGTGAAAGAACATCCATACCCATCTCATCCATAATGGAGCTCATGACACTCTGTGTCACCACAACATACTTTCAGTTTAAAGAAGATTTCTACTAACAAACTGATGGCATGGCCATGGGGAACTCACTTTCACCATTCATGGCAAACATATTCATGGAGAATCTGGAACAAGAGGCACTAAGTAACACAACAACTCCGCCCAAAATTTGGTTGCGATATGTAGACGACACATTTCTTGTTTGGCAACATGGACTGGAAAAACTGGCCGAATTTTCCGATTTCCTTAATTCACTCCGGCCATCAATACAGTTCACACATGAAATAGAATCCAACAATAGCATCCCTTTCCTTGACACCCCAGTCTCCAAAGAAAATCACAGACTCAGCACTAAAGTGTACAGGAAACCGACACATACTGGTCAATACCTGCATTTTGAATCTAACCATTCAACAAGTACAAAGTCGGGCATTGTTCGCACCATAGCCAACCGAGCCGAAAAGATCTGCTCAGACAGGAAAACATTAATTGAGGAACACTGTCATCTAAGAAAAGAATTCATGGCCAACAAGTATCCCAGATTCATCATTGATAAGCAGTTAAGAGAACAAAATTCACCGAAGTGCGAAGTCACCACAGACAAACAACCTTCCGGAACTCTGATTATTCCATATGTCCATGGACTCTCGGAAAAAATAAGAAGGCTAGCCAACAAATACGACACACGAACAGCATTCCGTACCAGATCCAAATTAAAAACCACTCTCACTAAAGTAAAACCTATAGTAGATAAACAGCATACCCGCGAATGCATATACCAAATACCATGTGAGTGTGGCTCTCTATACATAGGAGAAACTGGTAGAACATTATCCACTCGCGTCAAAGAACACAAGAACAACACGCAAAAGGGTGAAATCCAGAAATCTAGAATTGCCGAACATGAATGGGGAAATAGTCACAAAATTCTCTAGGGCTCAGCTAAACCAATAAGTCAGGAAAAAGACAGAATTAAAAGGAAAATTAAAGAATCAGCTTACATATCCAGTAACAAAAACATCATAAGCCAACAGAGCATTGAACTAAAAAATATGTGGTTGCCTTTAATAAAAAAAGAAACAGTATTACAGAAAATAAATAAATAAAACAAATAAACAGATTTATGTTTAACAGTCTCGGCAGAAAACCAGCCAACATCACTACAAGGTGCTCAGCCAATCAGGAGAGTACTTGCCTCTCATTGGCCAAGAGCCCAGCCAATCACAAATGCTTGGCCACCATTGGCCGAGCAGCCTAGATACCCTCCAGGCTATATAAGCCTCAATTTTCTAGCGAGCCTCATTCGCATCTTGGTGTTCTGACCAGCTGTGTCTCAGCCTGAAGACGGGGATAGATTGCAATCCCCGAAACGTTGCATTTTTTCGTTGGTTTTACTTGTGTTGTGTTGTCTATTGTCTTGTATTGTATTGTGTTTGTTGTCCACTGTTCGCTGTTTTTTGTCTATTTCCATCTTTTTTCATATTGGGAATCTGGTCCTATATTTGTGTCTGTCTTCTGTGTCTGGGTGTTGTTGTCACGATATTCGACTGAATTCTATCTCCAGAATTCTTTATTGTTTACAATTAAAAAAAACTGACAGAAATCCTCTGAAATTGCTTTTTTCTATTTTTGTGTGCGTTTTTTATAAAAAGAGATAAAAAATATTTTCTTGTTCGTTTTCCATTATTTGTCATCCAACACAGGTTTCATCAGCAAAAACATGAGCAATGGCGTACGTCCACAAACCAATAAATTCTTATTGTAAACTCCCATTGCAACAAACATTTACAAAATTTCATGCTGAGGGATTTTCATTTAAGACAAAAATAATTTTGTATAATTTTGTCAAAACGCATTGCCAATGCTCGAACTTCCCCTTGAGAGTACACGAACTTGCTTTGTTCATCTGTTGAAATTAGTCTAAAGCCTTTGTCTAAAACATAACCTACAGCGAACAGGTTGAACTTCAAATCAGGTACATGTAACACATTTGTTAGCACAGTCTTTATAAGTTGGTTACCATTACATGCATAAACTACAACACTTCCTTTCCCTTCTACAGTTAGCAAGCTTCCATTTCCTACCTGAACCTTTCCTTTTCCTTTAATACTTCTTTCATACTCCTGAAATAGCATTCGTCCTCCACACATGTGTTCACTAGCCCCAGTGTCCATATACCAACAATCTTTACCTACTTCATTACCTTCCATGTGTATTCCCATAAACGCGTTAGTATAACCTTGCTTCTCATCTTTCTCCCGTTTCATATTTTCTTTACTTTTTAAAATCTTGCAATCTTTTATTACATGTCCCCTCTTCTTACAGTACAGACAACACCTATGTGCAACTTGGCAATATTCGATCGGAGATGTCGTCAGAAACGGTTCAGTTTATAATATTATTTTAGTTATAAATATATTCTGGCTGCTTAAGCGCAAATTAAAATTGGTAATCAAATGCGAAGGCACGTGTGTAATGTTAAAAGGCTTTTGTTATATTCAAATTTCAATCAAACAATATAATGATCAGTAAAAGGAAAATTCAGCACGAGAAACGCTACCCTGTTGCTAAAGTTTAAGCGATAATTTTTTAAGCCTATATGAAAACACACACCAAAAATCTGTTCGGCAGTTTTGTTCATAATAGTTTTAACCAAGTTGACTATTTTTTTTCAAGACGGCAAATACTGTGGTTTTAGCTAATTATACGATAAAAGAGATTTTTATTTTATATATTTATATATAGTCTTATTAACTGAACTAGTATACTTGAGCAGTCCAGTTTCATAACTCTCATTGTCAATCACGAAGAATAAATGAGTTCTCAACAGTTTTGTGTCGATTTTAAATGTGCGCAAATGTTGACGTGATGGCAGTTTCCAAAACTCGCCTTGTTCAATAACAAACACACTTTGAAAAACTGCTGTGGCCATGTCACAAATGGGCTTGCAAATAAGTTTTTTCGCGATTTGCTCAGTTTTAGTAAAATTGGACGAGGGGAGTTTTGGAACTGGACTGCTCACTTGTCATGAAGAAAAAATACCTAACACGCCAAAAACCATTTTGAACAAAACTGCCAGACACATGACAACTGTTCTTGTTTAAGATTTAAAGTATAATTATTGCAGAAACAGTGGAAATATTGGACAATGGCTTGAATCCTTGCTTGGTTCAAGTGCACGTAATTAAGGACGGCACCTGGCTGCAAGCAGAGAATACCTAGGCTACAGTAAGCGACCTAGAGATAGTGCGGTGGGCGTGGCGTGTTTGTATGCTGGAACTGTTTGTTGCTCGCGGCACTACGTACGGAAGGGTAACGATAGTGGTCTGTGTGCGCTGGAAATGGTTGACGGTACGCCTGCTTAATGACTGTTAATGAGCCCTAATGGCGACCTGGACGGCGTTTCCTTATGTGCTGTGGGGTACGCGATGGCTGTGCAAACTGCCTCCTAACTCTCGGGTTCACTTTGCGATTAAGTGTGTTGTCCCAGGAATTGCAGGCAATGTGCATAACTAAATGCATCGCATGAATAATAATTCTAAATCACTGAGCTCGTATTTGTTTAATTTGTACAGAGTTTCTTGTTTAAATATTAACGTTTTATGCCTTACTAGAAACACGGCGTCAAAACTGAGATAGTTCCAAATGTTTTAAAGTATTTAAATTCATATACTGTTTAAAGTTTTGGTACAAACACTGACGACATTTTAAATCAATGATTTAATTTGCATTCTGTAATGATATATTTTCAATCACACAAATTATTTTAACGTTCATTGTTTTTTATTTCGATCCAATCAGCAACTCTGTATGTGTTTACATATACAAAAAAGCTTTGTTGAAGAAGCAGAGCTATATTTGGACTGAATAGTATATAATTATCGCGTGAGAAGAAAATCTACCAGACTGCTAAATATATTTGAATGATTGGTTTGGTAACATTAAGTATTCGGATATTGTTGAAGGTAAAAGGAAGAATTTAAGTCACTTTCGCAATTGCCCCACATTTAAGTATAAAAATTTCTGAAGATTTCCGAGTAAATAATAAGGGCGTTAACATTTCAGACCCAATCTGGCGTAAAATGAAAAAAAAAGCAGTCAGTATCTGCTCTGTCATACAGGTATATGATACCATAAAAGTAAGTAAATTTGCAGTATTTTCCAGCCACCAGAAATAGCGTATTCGTTTATTTATACCACACGTTCATTTCAGTACATCGCACAATGGTGAAAAAATTCTGAAGATTGTTTTGTAATTTTTTATGAAGCTCTTAAATGTCCCAAACAATGACTTCTGGACAACGTAGTAATAATTTGTGCATTCTTTGAATGTGTTGTACGCACATGTATCGAACCGTTGCTTAAGTATTAAGTCATTAAATATCACTATTTAGATTCATTCCAAGAATAATTAAGTATAGAACCAATTTAATTAGAAAACACAAATCAATGAAATATTAGTTTATCGAATAATTAAAATGTACATTCTAGACAACATACTCTATTATCTCACTGTCGCATACTGTCTCAGTGTCGTTTACCAATTAAAAATGTTTACAAATGTCTGATTGCAGGAACGCGTAAATAATGTTCCGATTTATATGATCAGTAATGTCTTACTTAAATGCAGTTCTACTTTCCGTTTGTAAAGTTAAGCTTCAGACAATATTCTGGACGTTTTCTTTTTCGTTCGCTGGAAACGTAGTAGTGTTATGACGGTAACTCAGAGCTGAAATATTCAACTTTCACAATATTCAGAGAATCGCAATTTCACAGTTGGAAACTCATTTCAGAAGAAGAGCTCGAAATGAACGCCAACGCTCGCTCATGAACATGGCAAATGCAGTGGTTAAACCAGTGCGGAATATTACACTGAATGGCGTATCCTGATACCGGATTTTTTATGATTCTCGACGACTTGTAATGTTATCTCCAAATCAGATACCATCTTGTTCGGAACCGATAATTTTCTTAAAGATGGCGCGGAACATTATATAAACACGCGCGCGCGTACACACACAATATACTTTATACATCTATCTCTTTATATAAATATTAAAAATACTGAATTTTCATTGTTTTGTGACTATTTAAAGTGTTTTTGCTCAATACATAATGGTGTCTTATCTTATATTTAAATAAGTTACATTTTACAGTCAATTTTCAGGGTACCATTATTTACAAAGCAATTTACTTTACGGACAAACTTAAAACATGTTTTTATGCAACGTTTATCTCTGCTACTAATTCGTTGCTTTTCGTATATACCTGCACGGTAATTGGTACTGTTCTACGATACAGTTAGTATTTTACTTGTGGTAGGTCAAATAAATAAGCGATTGGTTGTATTTATTGGTGACGTAGGGTTTCGGACCCGATGCGCCAGAGTACAGGAGTCGCTATTACTGAATATTAAACCTCATTTTATGCTATATAAGTATAATCGATATTTTATAGCCCAATCTATAAAATCAAATTCGCAATGACATCTAAATTCGCGAGGCGTCACTTTACGTAGGTGTGTCTATAATAAAAACAATGATGCCTCACCGACGTCTTATGCGTTCGGCACACGCGACCAGAGTCTCTATTTCCAATAATATATAAAAATTACGCCTAGCCGACGTCTTCCGCGTCCGGTACACGCGACAAGAGTCTCTATCTTCAGTAGTATACAAAACTGTTGTCTAACCGACGTCTTTCGCGTCCGGCACACGCGACAAGAGTGCCTCACCCTCGCACAGCGACAAAGCTTCCCCTTCTCCTTCACAGAGAGAAACTCCCAGCCAATTAGCGACCTCCTGGCACAATGGCTTATCGTATCCTCAACAATACGCAAACCATTTATTCGATCATTTTGAAAATTAGTACATTTGACATTTATATTTATTAGCATAAACTGTTAATGTTTCATTAATTTACTTCCGTTATTTACATATGTTTAATATTTTGTCACAGCATGACGACCATCTAAGCCCCGCCTACAAGCAACGGCTATGGGCGCCTTCAAGGGGGGAGAGGGTTGGTTTGACCCTCTCTCTCTCTCCAAGTATCTGCTCTGTCGCTACCCCGCTGTGCATTCTGTAGCTACTATAGCGTGAAAACATAAATCTTTCCTCCAAGCTTCCTTTTTTACAGTTTGATACTGTTGGCCGGCAATTAAGTATGAAATTTAGTTAACATCGAAATAAGTTAATTTGGCTATTCTTTATACATAAAAACATTGAAATACTGAATAAAATAAAACTTGATTGAAGTCTCTACGATAATTTTGACTAATTAAATAATCATAGCATACACATATTTCTTTACAAACTTTACGAATGAATAAAGTTGCGCATCTCAAGCTGTCACCACACACACTCACTCACATAAAACGCACAAACATAATAGGAGTATTTAAAATTTTGGTAGTCCATATTGAAATATTGTATACTCATTTCGGGGTCACAACTAATCATATCATTAAAGCATATTTTATAGCGGCTGAATAAAGCAAAAATTGGTGTTTTGCTGTTTTCTTTTTTTAAGGGGGATAAATTTTGGTGCAGAATCTTGTAACCTTGCTACGTTGTAAAATGAAAGGGTTACCAGTGAAGATATGTCGACAAAAATAATGTACACCAGTTCAGTGACTTGCGCCTAGAGGCTAGGGTGAGGGGCGATATCCGTGCTGTGTCGTCCTTACCGCTTCCACACCAAGGACTCGAACGTGCAAAATACATTCACTCAGGCAGCCACCTTAAGTTAAGGTCTCCAACCACGTGTTGGAATTTCCTCTTGCGAATCGTAATTTACATTGAAAATAAATTATTATATTGTTTTGACGTTGTAGTAATGCCTCGGATTTTGTCACCGAATTTTCAAATGCGTTATCTGTTTACGATGGAATAGCAAGCAACTATTTGTTATTATTAAAATAATAAACATGACTAATTACGTCACAGTACTTTTATGGCCTTAAAAAGTCTCTCGGAAGGTAATGTGTTTTACCAAACAGCTATGTTTTAAATATGTGTTTACAAAACAGCTAAAACAAACGCCAACCAGTAATTTCAACATTGTTTTCTATGCTCGCACTTGAAACGCAATGTATTTCCGGCAGTATTAAAAAAACAGCGTCCCAAGTACAGTGCAAATACGCCACCTTCACTTGTATTTATACTGGTGTGAAAGTCTCCAGCGCGATTCTGCACTCGACATGTCGTCATGGTTGGTAACAAGTGTTCGAGTGCGGCTCGGTTTTATCCCAACACTACGCGAGGGCGCGTCCACTCAAGTACCTGGGGAGGTGGGTAGCAGGCTCGTCGGAACACCAACCCCCCCTCCAACCCTTAAAACACACACACTACCCCTAACGCGCCAGGGCAAGTGAAATATCGCGGCTGGCGCCCAATGAAGCCACGTGCTAGCACTCGTCTATCCGTGTCGCCGCTAATGGGATGAGTAATGCTGCCCACCTCCCCCTCCCCTGAAACCCCTAGGTCCCGTCCTCGGCTTCGCTGGGGTCCCCGCCCCCGTGATTGATCGCAAGGGGAAACGTGAGGGGAACCAATTTTTTTTTTTTTGCGTGGTGAAAGTTAAAGGGAGTGGGATCCGAAAGTATTTGTGTTCTCGAGTGAATGGAGTTATTCCTCCCTCGCCGACATTCATTTGCATTGAATGAGTAATCGAGCAAAAAAAGAAATCTCTGCCCGTCAGCTGAGCTGTGAGCGTCCCCCCTTTTTTCTTTCCTGATTGTGCTAGCTGTAATAATATCCGCGGGGGAATGAAGGGGAGAAATATTGAAATTAGCTGTAGGGGTGTGTCTGTTTTGAAGTATAGATCGCTCGGGAGTACACGGGACATGAAGGTAGTTGTCCCTGGGCGTATCTGCCCGTCGTCCTCGTACTAAGGGCGAGATAGCTAGGCCTATACTGCTCGACCATTACAACCAGTGTTGCCAAGTCCTTGACAACGAAATATCGTTCCAGAACTAAAAATTATCGTTCGTCGAGAGGAACTATGGTACATTGTGAGCTTTTGTAAAATTGTTATTAAAACAATTAGAGTGTTCACAAGCTGACTATATATGAAATTTAATTGTAATAATAGTAACTATTCGAATTAAACACACGTGAAACCAAACTACTACTACTACCTTTTTGAAGGATTTTTGTGCAGTTTTCAATACTATTGCAATTTTCCTCCTTAATGGTATTGGACGCATATGCTATGTAAATAACTTATATCCATGCGACGGCAGATGTGAGGAGTAACATAATATATTGCTATCAGTCTCTCGACTTTGCTATAGGAACATCGCGGCGTATAATTGAGCCAGAAAAAAAAAACATTAAAAGGTTATAAAAAAATTCTTTATTCCTTTCCCTCTCTAACGAATTGACAATCCTCTCCAATTTTTCGAGCCATTATCAAAACAATAATTATGGTACGAATTGGCAACTTAACAACTAGTCCTTCCATGAGTGGAAGAAGTGTGGCCCTACTAGTTGGTAGATACGTCACCGGGAGGGGAAATGTACTGCATCTGACATTAGTTCACAGCACACGGTCAGTGGAGACGTAGTGGAAAAACCAGAGAAACACAGATAATGTAACGACTTTTTGATAAGTAGGGCATGCATGCGAATGAGGCTTGAATACTGGTAAGCTAATTATCGTACTTTCTTATCATGGTGATTTTCCTTCCCACAACAGCAGTCTTTTAACTTTCCGACAGGTAATTATATTAGTAACGTTTGGTATTCGGTATAAAAAGATAACGCATACTTTTTTCGAGACTTTCCAGTAACTCAAGCTGTATAAGACAAATATATGAAGAAGTTATATGAGTACTTTTTTCAGTTCACATCCATACGCCGGCTGTCTGTGCCACAGTATTATGGCCGGTGCTGTGGTGCCCACACGAGTTGAGCGCGGTGGTAAAGTACAACACAGCGGTAGTGCACTTATCTCCCACGGGATTAGTTGTCGTGGTCGAGTAGTACAGCTGAACACTACACCAGAGCTTCGAGCTATCCGTTTTTAATTGTTTCATGTGTTTTACGTAAACATTTAGCATTTGATAAACTAAACAGCGTATGAGGAAACTCTGCTTCGTCTAACTTCACTAGATTTCGACGGCTAATTGGTGGAGAAAGGAAAAATTCTGGATTACATTGTCCCGCATGATATAATCCACTCTAGTGTATACTCAAGCTCGACTATTTGCCAACTAGCTGCTACTCACTGGAAGAGCAGGCAATGAACGAATAGACTAGGCCTGAGTACAGAAGAGTGGATCCTAACATGCAGCTCATCGAATTCGAGGAATTTTTCCATTCCTTATTTATTGGTAGGGTAGCTGGAAAATTCGCGTTGTTAATAAATGCACGGGAATCAGACGAATTCATTTTCTAACTCCTGTACACTTCCATTGCTTTCACGACAGAGTGACAGTTAAATAAACTCGTTCTTCGAGTGTGAACCAATGTAAGACCGGGATGAAAGCACCTGCTGACTGCCACGCTACATTGTCATGTGCACAACTACCTACTAAGTGTAGCAGCAGCCAATGTACAAGTAGTTGACGACAGAGAGTACCCAGGACTGTGCAGTCCAGCCGGATGGTCTCAGATTCTCGGATCTCTACTTATAAGTAAAGGTAGTGGCAAAATTCGTGTTATTATTTAGTATCTTGTACATACACGAGCACAATACGTGAATACATAGGCCACGAGCCTATGCGTGTTTACATTTACGTTTGTTACCACTCTGCATGAGAAGATGATGGCACATACTAAATAGTAATGCAGACGTGAAATGACGTGGCGGCTCGTTTGAAACGGACGAACTTCGCCGCTTATTGGCTGTCCAAGGCTGTTGATTCCAGCCCCGTGCCTGTTTGGTTATTGCATGTTACGGCAGGTTTCCTATTTGCCTGGCTACCGGCTAGCAAGGCAGCCACCTTAAGCTGATTGGAGGCAGGTGTCCCCGCATGTTGCTGGCCAGGGAAGCCATTTTGCTGGCGTGTGTGACTGAATTCACTGTCCTACTGGCTATTTCACTTCTGTATTTCTAACTATTCTGTGATGATGGTATATCGCGAAAAATTTTCTTGCGAACATACCCTTCAAAACACTGTAGTGTTTCGCAACATTTATGACTAGGCGATACACGTCTGACACAACGTAGCTGTCTGGAGACCAACGACAGGCATCAAATACTACAATATCGGGATTCTTTATTGGCTCAGTTAAAATAGGGTAACAGCGCCACATACAGGAATAAGTCGGCGAGCTTTTGATAAGCTGAGTAGGTTATGTGTTGAGACCCAGCAAACAGTCAAGTTTTCCCGCGATGAACCATCATCTCTATACATGAGGTATCGTACCGTAGAACTTTTCGTTACAGGTCAGATGCGTCCTACACGGTAGACCACGAATGTGACGTCAAACAATCCTGCAGACGTCTCAAGTCTAATCTATTGGCAAAAAAACAAAGGAAATTTCGCACGTGTCTACTAAGTGGGCTGTTACTGTTAACAGCCCTACACAGCAGGAGCTAGATGACGCGTTTGAGGTACGGAAGCAGAGGATCTATAAGTAGGGACCACTGACTTTCGCGAAAAGAATTTCGCCTCGCTTTGTTTCGATGACTTGCGTGCACATCTGCAGTTCTGCCTCGTGGTCAGTGTCCCTAGCTACGACATGATATGAGACGCTACGAAGAAGAATCGACGGAATGCCATAGGCGGAAGAAGTGGGAGTACGTTGAGAAAACCAAGCGACCAAAAGCAACGAACGCCGCGTTTCCATTGGGTCCCATCCCACCTGGAATCGAACCCGGATCATAGTGTTTGAAGCTACGCTACATTTCCACGACATGTGACTACTGCATTTCGACGACAAACATACGCCCTTGAAGTGCAAATGGATGAGATGATGCCGTAGAAGTATTTCCATTCCCGTAAATCTATGATGCTTGTTTCGCATTTACAGCGAATTTTCGATGTCGTCGGAAACATCAAACAAGTCGTTACCTTAATAGTAATCGAATGTCCAATCTTCATAACATGGAGTTAGGAACTTTTCTATTAAGATAACGAAGTCCTTCTTCTCAAAGACCTAAGCCAGAATCCATCACAACGATTCCATCTATATTTATCCATGGACCTGAAGGACGTTGTTATGGAACAAGAAGCTACTGAAGGGGTTGAAACCTAAAAAAAAAAAAAAAAAAAAAAAAAAAAAAAAAAAAAAAAAAAAAAGAAGCTCTGTTTTCACTAAGTATGTGACGTCATGCGAGATGCCAGTAGACCACCAAGGATGTTTTCTGATTTTAGTAAAGTCGTTAGTGATTCTAAGTACTTTTCTTGATTATAACTTGTCTTAGCACTGCAGCCTGTTCCAAAAAATGACGATAAGTACGAGTCATTGACATCGTGCTTGCGATTTTCTTATGTTTCGGAATAGAAAGTAGTTCCTACACTGCTTAATACTTGGAGACAGAACTAAATTCACAGTGGGGTTAACTAAAATAAATATAATCAATTTTTGTGTTTCGTTTTAAATGTTATAGTGAAAAAAATATCCGCTGTTTGAAGTTTGTGTTCAAAAATTGTTTCTATTTTTTACAATAATCCAGTTCAATTATTTTAAAATTCATATTTTCACACTTACTTTCTTCAGTTCCATTTCAGCTAATTTTGTGGCATAACATTAAAGAATATTTATTAAGGAACGGCATTTTTAAACGTAGGACTATAGGTTTTTGTGAAATTCCATGCGTGAAAGTAGACCTATACTGACCAGTTATGAATCGGAAGTGTTAAAAATTTTAATTTTGAACAATTACAAAATTAGAAACAAAACTATTCTTCCTATAGAGAAAAATAAAACGTAGGACATAATTCTTTATCTACATAATCATTTTAAATTTTCGATCGATTAGTATATGTTCACACATTAAATTGTAAAATTTGAAATTTTGAATAACAATTTTTGTAGGAAATCTTAACCCCGAAAAATATTATTTGTTTTACAAATTATCGTAGATAACATGTAAGAACAACAATACATTTCAGTATTATTAATTAGTATTTAAATGACATACCTTAAAAAAAAGCCTTTGTAATTTCTCTAGTTATATAACAATTTTGCAGTAAATACTGAGAGCTTATTGTTATGAAATGTGTAAGTAAACTAACCTCCAAGGATACAAAATGCTTGTTGACAGCAGTTAGTCTTTGATTTGACTGCAATCATAGGAGCGCTTTATATAATAACATTGAAACATTCCACAAGATGTTGGAGGGGCCGCGTTGGCTGAACGGTCAGACCTTTGGGCTCCCACCAAGGCGATCCGGATATTTGATTCCAAGCTGGGTCGGTCCACGGATTATCGCATGTGTACCAGACGATGCCTTTGATCGGCGGGTTTTCTCGGAGGTTTCCCGTTTCCCCCGCCCTTTTGTTCCGGTGCTGATCCATACTTTCATCATGTCACCCCACACCAGCGCTAAAGACCTCGATGTTAAACGCAGACCAAAATCTCTCACTTTCACCCAAAGGAGATTGATGAAATTAAATTTCTTATCGCGAAAAGACGCGGAATCATAATTATAACTGGGGAATAATAACATATGAGATGTGGAAAACAGTCGTCCCACCGCACACAGGATAAAAAAATAAACAAAATTGACATTTGCTCACCTGTCTTAGACTGTTATTTATATAGTCAGAGAATCAAAAGAGAAATAATAAACTATACGTTTGGAAAAACATAAAAAAAACTAATAAATATATGGTGCAATAGAATATAATTTTATTTAAAACTTCAAGCATGAAAACCTAGCGACGTGAAGATGTGTCAAAGCAATCGCCTTGAATTTGAAAAAATACGTGTTCGACTCCCGGGTTCGATCATCCTGATTTCAGTTTTCTCGGTTTTTCAAAATATTTCCAAGTGAATGGTTTCACAAACATACCCCGGGCAGTTTTCATCCCCATTCCCCTTCGTGCATCTACTCTGACCACCGGACTGTTTGAGGGCGCATGAAACGTAAGTAGTAATAATAATAAACAAAAAAACATTTGTTTTATTACTATTCTCGTGGCTAAGAAAAAAAACGCAAAACGAAATTAGAAATATAAATTCTTAATCAGGTGAGACACGTTTGTATCGTACTATCCGAGATTGCCGCTTATAACTAATTTTGCACACTGTGAAAAAAACTTCGTAAATTGTAATGGAAGTAATAAACTATGGAACACTTATAATGCTTCAGCTTATAAATTAGTGCATATGTTGAGTATTGATACTGTACAAGCATTGTAATATTAGTAAACATTTACCTGAGTCCATAAAATGCATAGGAACGCGCTACTTCTTATGGGGAAAATATTTTATAAAAACTACTTTTGAACATTCCTGTATATAGGATGTCGTAAATTCACATATAATTCTGTACGGTGTAGCTTCATAGTAGCGGCTATATAGCAACAGCTCCACACAATATTTTGAGGCACGGGCCTCGTGAAGTTTGAAGTTGCGGTGTAATAGATCTCCCGCGTGGTTGTACGGAGTTATGGCGGGATGAAGAAGGCAGCGGGGAAACTGTAACAGCTAATATTCAGAGGAACGCTAACCAACAAAGAAGGAGTTTTATTGCCGTCAGGAGCTGTTTTTATTACATCTTATCCGCGCTGATACAATATCCGATGGCGGATGCTGCGAACACGAGCCGGGAAGGATGGGGGGAAAGTAAAGGAGGCATGGAGGATTGAAGCAGATGATGACAGGAGATGGGCGAGGACTGCCAAGTACTTCCTACCACCGTGCATTTCTAACTCATCAATTCCCACTAAACTGGGTATTCGTATCTACACTTGCTATAAATCATTGGCTAGGGATCAGAATTTGAAATATTCACTGATTTTCTTCAAGAGTGCCAACATCTCACAAGTGAATCAGTGAATATTCGCCGGTTTTTCCAGTTGTTTTAAAATAACAGTTTTCACTTATTGTGTCTGTGAAAAATTTCTGGAAAACATGTGGACATTCACTATTTAACTTGTGGAATGTTGGCACTATTTATCGGAATCAGTGAAAGTCACCAATTTCACAGTGGTTTCTCATTGATTTAGTATGTTGAAACTGCTCCATCCATCGGCGTGAATAAGTGAATATTCGCTAATTTAGATTTAGAGTGTATTCACAGGGTAACGATAAATAGGCCAATAAGTGGTGGAAAGACAAAAATCACTCGAAAGGAAAAATTTTGGAAGGACTTTAAAATTTCTCACTTTAACGAGAACAGCATGCCTATATAGAGAGATGTCCCCTACGTTAAATGCAGAGCTTCACGAACATTTGTACACGAATCACGGCTGTATAAAGAATAATACAAAATTAAACTATAGGACATTGTGTTCATAGGAGTACCCTGAACTGCAAGTAAATATTATGTTAAGTTGTTTCCTATGCCTGATATATACAACACATTATGTCCTTGTGTGTTTCGAAACGGTAGTAGTCGATGATACTGATAAACGAAGTTGCTATAATTTTTAAAAATCAAATTGTTTATTACCTCACATTAAAGAACAGTCATCTGTATTATCGCGTTTGGAATTGAGACGTGATATCATTGAACTATTAATTGGATAATATTTTTATGTATTGAAAATATATGTGGTGAATTGGTGTTACGAAACAGACGTGTCTAACTTTCGAGTGTTTACCTGTTGTGACGATGCCATAATCACGAGAATTTAATAGTAAAAAATACGTTAATTTAATGTTACTCCCTCAGACAAACGGCGGACAAGAAAACAGACAAAGATGTGTTAATGTGCAGTTGGTTGTCTAGCAAACTGGAAACTTGTTCACATCCCCAGTCTTGTACCTGCCATTTAGCAGCCGTTCATAGATTATTTTTGCTCAAATGTAGCACGAAAAAAAAGTGTTCGTGTCTTATATTTTGTGTTCATTAGCTGAAGTTAAAAACTGCCTAAGTGGCATATTCGCCATCAAATATTGACAGAAAAATTCTGTTATTGAAAATTTTAAAAAACCTGAGCGGTAGGCAGAATTTATTGGTTTGTATTACGAAATCGAGAAACTATAAAGGTACTGTATTTTGCGAGCTTACAACGGAAAATTTGCACGCCAGTTCACTGCGTTGTGCGTAGAGACCACTGTCTATTATATGCACCAGAATGGACCGCCCTGATCACGTTATCACTTTTGCAACGTAAATTTTTTTCAGCCAGACGACGTTCCTGTCAGTCAGTCTTGAATACAAGATAAATGTAGGCCTACACCTGAAGTGTAGTAGCCACAGAATGCACTTGTGGATAGATCAGAAGCACCCAGATAAAAACTTGATAGTTCAGCGCATGTATTGTACTATAGGCCAAGGTTCCAACAAAAAGATACAGTCTGTTATTTGCTAACTCACTGCCGCGTGATAGCCGTGTTGTGAGTAAGAATCTGGATTTGAATATTAAATTACGTTCGGAAGTGCTCAGACAATTTCGGCGACATCGTTTTCGAACAATAAAGCATATTGATACAGGAATAAGCGGACATATATGAGCTAATGTTTTTGATTGTTCGTTGACAATGGATGTACTTGTTTGTCGATAATTTTTAAGGTATTTAAAATCACCCTAAATATTATATAGCATCACTTATACGATAAAAAATATAAATCCAGTCGTGTAATTCACATACATTAAGAAAATATTAAACAAAAGAATTACGTAATCTAATCTGCTGACATAAATTCACGTTCTAATACGTACACATTCATAGTGGCTTATACGACGTAAATATGTTCGTTATACTTAACTAGTGTTATTAGAAGTTTGTTTGTTTTCCTTTAACCAGCTTTAGTCAACTATAAGTTGTAAAGAAATCTCTTAGCTCATTATTTCAAAAACACCAAATTACATAACCTTTCCCGCTATCTAAACTGGAATAATTGTGTTTCCACAGGTATCAAATGAATTTGAATTAATCCGTTTGTTGAAACAGCTGGATCAGAAGTTCGTAAAAAAGTTGTGATTAAATCGATTAAAAAATACACAAATTGAAGATAAATAGAAATCAGTGTTAAATTTTGATAAACGTACTTACAAATTATGGAAAATGAGGCCTGAATAAATAAACAGAAATACGTAAAATATTAAATGAATTGAGTATTAGGTCAAACACCTCAATATAAACTGTGCTAATAACCACGAATAAGAGCTGCAGACGTGCACGTACAGTTCGTTCACAATAAAATGAGCACACTCCAAAACTTATTATATCCTTAAACCGTCTTTCATTAGAGCAGAATATGTTAAGTTTTGAGAGTGCTGAAGCCTTCAGTGGTTTTAAGTTACAGAAGTGTTCATGTCACAAATAGTAAATATGATTACAAATTGGCTGAAAGAAAAATTTAAGACGTGCTCAATTTATCGTGAACAGCCTAGGGTTAGTCGTCTGTGGCCTAGGGCGTTGAAACACGTCGTTGCAAAAAATTTTTCACCAAAAATTAGTAGCTCTACTCATAAGCCTTACGTTTTCAGTTCTGAAGTAATTAACGAAAAGCATGCTTAATAAACTATCGTTAGTTTAACATTTGTATACTATCCAAGTCGTTCCCAAAATATCACGACAATTTTAACTTATTCATATTGCTATATTTTCTAAGTTGTTTAGCCTTTACAAAAAACATATATTTAAATGTTAGACGGTATAACAGTCTAAATATAAAACCAGCTTTCAGCCATAGTCGAATAGGAAGAAAACAAAAATACAAGCATTCATGTGGTACTAAAGTCAAATATCAAACATTACTAAAATCAAATCGTTAATTGTGAAAGGTCTAAACATACATTTTGACTGCAATTGGCCAAGTAGTTCGATATGTGACCAAAAATATTTAACTATTCATTTCGTATTAACTAACAAAATTAAAAACCACCGCCATTTAAAAGTACGAAAATCAGGGCTGAAAAAGAACCCTTCAATCGGTTAAGTAGGTCTCGAAATATGACAAAAAAATTTTCATGTTACCAATTTTTTAAAATGACTGAACGACAAACATAATCTTTACATAAATCGAATCTTGTATGATGAAGGATAAATATATATTTGGTTAGAATTGGTCCAGTTGTTTGGTAACAAAACAAATTACGTTTATTATGTCGTTATATCTTATATTAAAATATATGTCTAGATAATTAACTATTTAAATAAAACTTTTTATTTTGCAACTGGTTAGGTACAGCTCGAAATATTATGTAAAATATGTACACTGTAATTTGGTCCACGGGATCAAAAGCAATTATTGAACAACGTGCTTATAATCATACATATACGCAAACATACATATAGACAGACTAACGGATGATCTCATAAGTCTAAATTTCCAGGAAAGAAAGTAGGTTAAAAGTGAATGCTGTAACGAACGTAGAAAGTAGTACTGGCATGCTTATATATATATATATATATATATATATATATATATATATATATATATATATATATATATATATATATACACGAAACGAATATTTGGAAACTTTATACAAACAGTACTCCATCCAACTATAGTTACACAATTTTACGTTTCAACTGCTACTGAAGTATTACTTCCAATTTTCCTCCAACGATAAATAAAATTATGTCTGTGAAAATTACATTATATTAATTTGTAATATTTATTGGTCATAAAATATTTTTAACGTGTCCTATGTCTCTTTCTGCTGTTCAGATTATTGCGTTAGTTAAGTTACCTGCTGGCTATATGTTCCAGTCTCATCTGATTTGTCATTTCACACTTTCCAGTGTATTTTACCTACTAAATAAACTTTCAAATCTCTAAACGAAGACAAACTTTTTATTGCAATGAAGTAAATTACTTTAAGTAGTCTATATATTCAAAATGACATTTAGTTATATTAATAGCAACATGCTAATGTATTAGTTCTATTTACATAAAAAAACTTTTGCATAGTATAAAGTTTATATAAGCATAACCAGTAATTTAAAGCTGCATATATACATGTAAAAAAAGCTTATTTATAGTACTGTGAAATGTAAAATTATTCTGATAATTTGTACCTTTGACAGATGATAACTTTGTTTTTGCTAATATTGTAATGATGCTCAACTTTACTAGTGTTACTGAATTTTACTAGAGGTATTTGATAGTTACTTGAAATCTTAAATGTTTAAAAAATAATTAAATTACATATTTTAATTGGTTTAACGTAAT
Source organism: Medauroidea extradentata (assembly GCA_003012365.1). Classification (NCBI taxonomy): domain Eukaryota; kingdom Metazoa; phylum Arthropoda; class Insecta; order Phasmatodea; family Phasmatidae; genus Medauroidea; species Medauroidea extradentata. The sequence continues at coordinate 64,965 of PNEQ01005659.1, forward strand.
ATGAGTAAAAATTAGCAATAAATTCTAAAAAGCGCTGATGTCAACGAGTAAAGTGTGAACTGTGGGTGAAATTCCTCGTTGCTATAAACAGTCTAAAATATGTGTTTAGTCTGGCAGACGGGGAGAAATGAACGTATCTTCGGAATAACTTCAAACAAGGACAAGAATACTAAAAGTGATTTTAGAAGAGATCGGGATTGAGTTCATTTTGTATAACTGAGAACCCCAGCTAAAACTTCCGACGTGGGATATGCCCTTAACGAAGGGTCCTGGTATTGTTCAAGAAAATTCCAAGAAACGTACGCCATAAACTACAGGCTACAGAATTATGTCAGAAGTCACTATCACCAGAGAGCCTTTAATAATGTGTGACTAACTCATTTGGATATATATTATTATTGTGTATTTTTCACATCAGTTTTGCGGTGTCAGTTTTATTGTGGCAAATGTTTAATAACCAACCCTGAGATAACTGCTCTGAGTTAGTTAAACACATTTTTTTAGTAATTTAAAAATTTGTCAGAACCATGAAAATGCTCCCTTTTCCCCGGCGCTGGTGATTGTGAACTAACTAAGCATGTTAGTGAGTAAAATGTTGTTTTGGGTTATGTTTCACCACTTAATATCACTTCAAATTGTATATTAGAATAAGCATTAATTAACCTTGCGAAGAGAAATAATCAAGTATTAAATTGCTCTGTGGCGTCTTTCATTAAAATGTTTAACTGCTCAAGCACCAAAATAGCAATAAAACTACGTTTTACAAAAGTAAGTAAAACAACACACACGCACTGATAAATCTGTTCACATATTTTCATTAGTTGTGCTTAGCAAAACCAAGCTTAATATCATGAAGGTTGTGTATGCTCTATCCACTCTAGGTTGTGGGAAGTGCATGTAACAGTACAAAGTTTATATCAGCAAAACCAATAATTTAAAGTTGTGTACATAAATATGTACAACAACCATTAGTAATTTTTTATCGAGGGCAAAAATTTGTTTTGCCGGATAAATTACGTAAATTATTTCACAGTCGTAATTGAGACATCGGGTAGGATGTACATTCACTTTTTTTGCGCATAAACTAATTTGAGTTAATTTGATCACTTCTTTACTGGTAAACACAGTGTAATTTTTTTTCATTGACCATTACAGTTACAAAGACTGTTAAAGCGAGAGGTAGGCTCACAGCGACCACTCACTCAATAAAGTAAATCAATAGGGGTGGAAGAGGAGGGATGGAGGTGGTTACAGAAACCACCCCAGAGTGTTCATCCCGACGAATGACGCACTGCAATTAGTGCGAGTGAGGTGCGGTATGGAATGTGCGTTGACGTCCCGCTGGGACCGCAAACGTAGCACAGACCTGCATTGGTAAACCAGCCCGTGGCAGCCCCTCCATTTATTACCCGTGCTGCGTGTGTGAACTTTTAGGTAAATTGACACAAGTGGATTGAAAGAAGTCCCCGTCTAGCGTGTTTTGTTTACCGCGGAATTGCTCAAATTATTGCCATATCATGACGTTGAATTAAGGTGGCCGCCTGTCCTGCCGTCGAGTAGTATGCAGAGCTTCGGCCGTTACATGATTATTCGATAACTGCTCATCGCACGTGTTTGATTTGTGGCATTTAATGTACGTTACACGTGTGTATACGTATTTAAAGTTCACCACTACTAATTAAAGCATACTTTCTAGCGGCCGAAAATGGTGAAAATGGCTGTTACTGCGGTATATTTCAGGCATGTATATCTTACCGCAGAAACTTTTAAAATGTAAGAGCATGTACACTACTCATGTACCATTAATATTGCGTCATAAAATGATAGGGTTACTACTGAATGTCTCACAGAAGGAAGTAGTCGAAAAAAGAAAACTGCACGACAGATCTGTCACTTACACCTACAGGAAAAAAAAATTTTTAAATCATTATTCTTATTCCAATAATCAACTAGAAATTATTCGTATAGTAACTGCAGTACAAAAATGTTGTACATAAAATTACACTGCTATTCAAAACAGGGCCTCTAGACTTATTAGGATTGTTCACATGGCAAAAATACATAATATTATATTTGTACAACATAATGTTAGTTTTACAGACATTACTTGAGACTACAATTTCCACTTGTGAATTTTTTAACTCTAATAGTCTGCCCATAGTGGCATGTCAAAGTAGAAATTTGCATGTTATGAGAACATAAAAATAACAAAAACCAACTGATTTACACGAACAAAATATTTACACTGGCATTAGGTATTACCACTTCAAATAATTGTACTAGTACAACAAATATGTGTAATGTTTACAAATAAAGTAAATGGCTTTTTCACTGTATTCGAGTAAATTTTTTCTGTGACTGTCTTAAGATCTTAGGGCTTACTTACTAGTCAACAGTCAAAACACATATACTATAAATAAAAATATACCAATATCTCGTTTCATATTAGCTAGGAATCAATTCAGAAATTTTCGAGTTATGATGTAAAATCCGTGATATCTCGTGTATCGCTATTCAACGAATTGGCTACCTGAGCAAAACCTATCGGTATGTTAACATTGTGCTTTTAAGCTAAAATATATTACTTGGCAATCATTTTACGAATAGAAAAATGTGTAATAATCATTAGAGAAGGCTATAAAAGGCACTATTTCTTGCTGTTTTTTAGTGAAATTTAAAAGCAAATGGAGGAGAATAATGAGATATTGGCATGCCAACAAAAAAAGAGACAACTAGGAATGACATGACTTCAAAATTTCGTTTACGTTCTTATTAATGTGTGTGTGTATATGTATATGTACATATATATTTAACAAAAAAGGGTATATTTGAGCAATTGTGACAACTAGCAGAAGCTAAATTTATCAATATATTTAATAAATGTACACTGCTACATATCACCTTCTTTCGTACCAGATAGTTTAAGAAAATAATTTTCCAACAACTATGGTTCATACGCATTCGCGTGGCGAATTGTAACAGTATATTTTACCTGAAAAACATTCCTGCCCTCTCCTTCTTTTCGAAACCTTCAACCATTTCGTAAGTGAACTGTAGACCTGTCACACAATAAAAGTTTCCTGATTCCTGTTTGCTCCTAGAAATATCGGTCTAACGTACAATTCTAGGTACCCGCGGAAGGCAACAAAGATTTGAAAATTCCTGCATCTGTTTATCACAGACTTAAAACAAATAGTTAACATTGTCTAGCACACTGATAATTCAAATACAATCTCAATCATATCTGTATTAGAATTCAGGGATAAGAGAACCACAAAACTAAGGTAATAGGATAAGTTACTTTTTTTATTTATAAGTTTTCTTGGATTTGTAACAAAAATCGAGCGGCATGCTAGCAAAAGTAGGGGTGATCGAGCAAATCATGTGTCGTGAAGAGCCGTAGTTGTATTTGTGTTATACTTATAAGTTACCTGTACCGAATATGGCCTAGTTCTCAATATGATCCATTAGTCGTCATTGTGTGTTAACGCCGAGATCTATGTGGGATCAATACACACTAGTCTCCAGTATGAACATACACCATCCATAAATATCTTTCTTATACCATCCATCTGTTACATTAGTCATATAATAAATTACTTAAACACACCTGATTTGTGAACCTAAAGCGGGTCATGTTTGGTACAAGTACCTTATTTATTTTTGTGAACTGAAGCTCTTGACCGATGTGACATATTTTTATGGGTTTCAGAATTGTTGCTATCTCGACATGGTTACGTAGTTTGAAACGCCACAGAATGCCAGTTACTTACATGAACAGCTGGCGCGCAAGAAGGCAATCAGGTAAGAAGCGTTGAAGAAAGGGATGAAGAAGGGGAGGGAAGGGTGGAAGAAATCTCTTCAGCGCAAAGGAGAAAGGCGGTAAGATAATCCCTGCAAGCCGTCAACTGTCTTCACGCGAACGTAGCCTGCCGCGGATCTGAGTTCTTTCAAAGTGGAGAGATTTTCAACAAAGAGGTACATAACAAACTGAAGTGTTTTGTTTTATTTCATGAACGCCTTTGCTAGCTAATTTGCCGAGTCACAGAAAACCCACTGGTGCTCACATGCCAAAAATTCACAATTTTATATTTGTACAACATAGTACTCGTTTTATAGACCGCATTTCCCACTTGTAATTTTTTTTTCTCATAGCCTTCCCGTAGTGGCATGCCAAAGTCCAAAATTTGCAAGTTCTGGGAACATATGATTAACAAAAACGAACTGACTTACTCGAATGAAATAATTTACACTGAACTAAGATATTACAAGGCATATGCTAAAATATTTAAATACCCACAATGTAACTCCTATGTACTTTAAAAAAATCTGAAAACTATGACAATTTACTTCATTTTTGGCAATTAAAAAAAACAAAAGGACTTCGTTACTTCATTGGGGGGGGGAGGAAATTGTAACAAATTTCAGCATATGGCCCATAATATCTAATTCCAGTGTAAATTATTTCGTTCGAGTAAGTCACTTTGTTTTGGTTATTACCATGTTTCCTTAACCTGCAAAATTTGACATTTGACATGTCACAATGGGAAAGCTTTAAGGCAAAAAAAAATTACAATTGGGAAATGTAGTTACAACTAACATTTTTAAAACAAACACTATGTCGTGCGAATATAAAATTATGAATGTTTGTCACGTGACCGTCCTTTAATGCATAAACACGAGATAAACGAATAAATCAACTAAGGACGCCAGAAATGTCTGTAGCAATAAACATACAAATAATTCCGAAATAGGCACAAAGTTGGTGTACACTAGAAAACAAAAAACTAAAAGGAAATATCAAACCGACAAGGGCAAAACAATGTGTGTGAAAAAGGTGACAATGATGAGAAAAAGGCAACGAGAACAACACAAATAAAAACGACAGAAATGGCTGTAGACAAGTCAACACAGCAAATATAGCTCACTAGATAATATAAGGCTCCCTTGTATAAGAAGGCACCATTCCTATATAAGATCCTCGATTTTCCATATGTCGCAGTCGGTCTGCTGTAATTACTCAGATTTTCGTGTGCCTGAAGACGTGAATAGATACAATGCCCGAAACGTTGCATTTGTTGTCAATAATGGTATTATCGAGAACATAGTAAATTAACCAAACGATAAACATGGCATTTTTAATTTTACATAACAAATTGAATATTGTCAAAATATTAGTTACATATACATATATAGACTAATGAAGTATCTTACCTCATGTGATATTTTCTTGTAATATATCCTACATAAATTTGTAATTTCATAAAGATTATGTACGTTTATAGAGAAGATGCATCAGATATGCAGATTTGGCGTAGATATAAACTAGCGGCTACAACCAAGATATAAATTATTATTACAAAAATATAAAGACTGAAATATGTATGTAGTTTCTCTGGATTCATGCGTTATAATTCAAATAATACTTTCCGCTACGTTGGTAGTTAAATCATGCATTCTGTGCTAAAAAAAAAAAAAAATTACGGACTTCTTATTTAAGAAGGAATACTCAAGGATGTGAGTTCTCATGTTCGCAACACTCTTTAGACAACTCTCATATTTATATTGTTTGAATAGTATGTGTAGGTATTCGATTTATTGAATATAGACACACACCTTCCTTTTCCCTCATCACTGTAAAAACGTAAATATACGAAGTTATCTAATAATTAAAGATTAAAATAAACATGTAACTCGAAGATCTATAACATATGCACTGCCGCTAGGTTTAAATCATTGAAAATACAAAACAAAAAAATCTAATTTAACAATTAGAATGTCAATGTCAAGTTTCCTTGTTCGCAGTCCATTGAAATAAAATATATTTCTTTTGTTTGATAATATTCATACAGATGCCGATAAGACTATGGTATGCTGACTGCATTCCGACTCATGTACAATGATATTTATGATTAGGAAACCGCACTATACAAAATCTTCTAACTGTACAACGGAGTGTTTAAAAACATTCGGTCACAGACGCACTCGGTAAATGTAATGTGAGTCGCGTTTTCGTGTGCAATAAATAATTATAAAAAAAATATTTACTATAATACGTGTTTCTTCATTAAGTTGTAAAACTGATGACATCATGCAAAAGAATAACATGTAGTATCGCAAAATATCTAATATTCATCTCACAGCTGCAAAATGCTGCTACCTAAATTAAACATGTGCGGTATTGAATTGTATCTCGGTATAAATTGTATAACTGGGGAATATTTAATGAACGCGAGCAAAGTTTTATTGCTCTTTTTGCTGACAGGTATGGAACAAATATAAATTAATGAGTATTGCATGTTGCGGTTTGGTTCAGGGAACATTACAACGGCATGGTCGGTTAGACTTGCAAGTGTGATTCGCTTTGATTGGTATTTTCGACATTCAACATTTACGGGTTGAGGTCGCGTCTTAAATATTGCCTGTAGATGAAATCTCCCATAATTTTGTAAACGTGTGACATTAAGAAGTATAAAGTTTCGAATTAGAGACCGGAAATTAAAATTTAAAACTAAAACGTTAATTTTTAATGTTCCAAATAAACATCACAGCCGAACCAAATGCAAAAAATTTCATGAAAAGTGAATATATTTCAATATACACAATTAAGATAGATAGGTTGTGTACATGTAGATTCATACAATTTTTCAAACCACATCATGTATTCAGTGTATTGAGCCAAAGCAGGTATCTTGACAAAATACACATAACTCACAACATCAATTGTGGTAAAAAATTGAATAACTTGCAACTCTTAAATTATGTTCCGAAAATCCGCAACACTAACCAGAGAAACCGTCGTATCAAAATTATTCTGATATTAGTTGAATGTGAAATAAAAAACACATTTTTAGAAAAACCTTTCTTTAATAACCAACCATTTTTAGACTGTTGGAATATAATTCTGTTCTCTTTGGTTAGCAGAGAAGTTTAAGTTTTTGTGGTTGATATCTTTGCTTGTATGAAATTATTGTTAATAAAAAATGGAGTAATTTTTGTTGGCAGTTAACAATGAGTGTGCTGATTTTATATTTCTTCCAGTAAAATGAGTTATTATAAAGTGACACAAATTAAAAATATGAACAGGTTACGGGCCCAGATCGCTCAAGAATAGAAGAAATAACAAGAGTTGAATTAATGTGACATAAAAACGAGTGACATTGCATTGTGACATTAGCCTGTGAGAAGAACAATGGCATCATTAAATGGAGAAGAAACGGCAAATAGAAATGTAGCAAAACTTACTATGGACAATTATTTTTTATGGGCGTTGAAAGTTAAACAAGAATTGCTATTGAAAGATGTATGGGAAGCAGTCATCGGCTATGAAGATGCACCAGGAGTTGTGGTACCACAGACAGAAACGAGACGACGAGCACGAAATAATGTGATAGCACTGGCAGTTATTTTTAAATATGTTGGTGAGAATTTTGAGTGTGACATTGCAGAGATTGACTCAGCGAAAAAGGCATGGAAGAAATTGGACGAGTTGTGTAATGATGGAGGACTTGTCAATGGTGCCATGAATTTGAAACAGCTTACTCATTTTGTCAAATCTAAAGACATGAGTGTGCAAGAATATTTTGCAAAAATTAACCAACTCTGGAAAAAGACAACTAAGGCGGGATATGAATTCACTGAACAACAAGTTGCTGGAATGGTTATTGGAAATCTCCCAGAAGAATTCTCAGTATGTGTCCCTTCTCTGGAAGCTGAAATAACAAGCCTGACGCTATCTAAGGTGAAAGCAAAACTTCTAACTGAAGAACGAAGGAAGGAACTTAAGTTGAATGAAACGAAAGCTAACTCATCAAAACATCATGAGGATGAAGTTCAGGCAATGGTGGTGCAACAGAAGCGCCATGTCAAGAAAGAAGATGGTTGGCATCCACCTGTTAAGAAAGAAGAAGGTCGACAGTACAGTTGCTACAATTGTGGGAAACCAGGTCTTGTGTCCAAGTATTGTCGTAGTACATCAAAGTGCTTCAACTGTGGGAAGTCTGGACATCGTTCCAAGGTATGCAGAGAACCACGACGAGACGAATCATCACAAGAGAGGAAATCAGTGAATGCTAGTAGCAGAGTGGTAAATTCGGACGTGCTACATATTGAAGATAAAGTCATGAGTATGAAAGTGTCAGTAGGAAGTGGAGAAAATAGGGAATGGTTACTTGACTCGTGTGCATCACATCATATGTGTCCTTCAGAGGAAATGTTTGTAGATACTTTAAGAAATGTATCTGGAAATGTAGAAATTGGAGACAATAGTAAGTTAGATGTGAAAGGTACATAGGTAATGTAACAGTGAAAATGGCATCTGGTTGATTGATTACATTTACAGATGTGGTATATGTACCTAACCTAGGAACAAATTTGATCTCTGTAGGAAAGTTAACTAGCAAAGGGTTTAAAGTAGAATTTTCAGGGGAGAATGCTGTTGTAATGGATGTAAAAGGTAAGGAATCATTATTTACTGCTAACAGAAAAAATGATGTATATGTTGTCCAAACAGAAAGTAGACTTGATGGTGCAAATGTTGATAGGCGTAATTGTACTGTTGTACCAGAGCAGGCATTTAGTGAAAAGAGCAATAGCATTGCATACAAGTCTGTTGGAGAGGTTAAGTTGTGGCATGAGAGATATGGTCATGCACATCCTGAAGCTTTACTTAAATTGCCTGTGTTAGAGTTAAAGAAAATTAGTGAATTGGAAACTTGTTCTGTTTGTATTCAGGGAAAATTGTGTAACAAAGGGGTTCCTAAATATTGTGCACGTAAGGCAGAAAAACCACTTGATGTTGTGCATACAGATGTAATTGGAAAAATTAATCCACCTTCTCTTGGACAAGCTGAATATGTTGTGACAATGATTGATGAATATTCTAGGTATAATGTGGCTACATGTGTAAGAACTAAGGACGAGGTACTGAATGTATTATGTAAATATCAAGCAAATGCAGAAAAATTACAAGGTGTTGGTATAAGAGTGATACAATCTGACAATGGCAAAGAATACACTTGTAGGGGTTTTCAGGAACAACTAGAAAAGTCAGGAATTACTCATAGGAGAACTGTACCGTATACTCCACAACAAAAAAGATTGCAGAGAGGCAAAACAAAACCATATTTGATACAGTTAGATGTATGTTGATTCAGTCAGGTTTACCAAGAGAATTTTGGGGAGAAGCAGTAATGACTGCAGTTTATGTAAGAAACAGGTGTCCATCTTCTGCAATAAATTTTCAGATACCATATGAATTGTGGTATGGCAAAAAGTTGGATGAGGAGGAAATCACTAGTTTGAGAGTATTTGGGTGTCAAGCATGGGCATTAAGAGTAGGTAAAAAGAAGTTAGACACTAGGGCCGAATCATGTGTTATGGTTGGATATGAATCTGGGACAAAAGATGGCTATAGAATATGGAGTTTTGAAAGGAAAACTATAATTGTGAGGATAAGCGTAGTGTTTGAGGAAGGGAAATTCCCATTCAAAGAAACTGACAGAGTTAATGATTTACTGAGAATGCCTAGATCCAAGTCAATGGAAGAGGGGACATATTTTGACATATTGCAAGTAGTAGAAGGTCCAGAAATAGAAGTAGGGTTAGAACTGGAAGGAGTAGGCAAAGAGAACGAGGACACATTGAGGGTAGAATCACCAGTAAGACAGTTACAATCTCAGGTCGAGTTTCGTGTGGAACAAGTACCTAATCTAAGGAAATCAGTTAGACTTAGGACAGAAAAGACTTGTGCATGTTGTCATATGATAAGATCGTGGGATGAAACAGGATATGAAAGAGTAATAGAACCAATAACAGTTGATGAAGCTATGTCAAGTCTTGAGCATGAAAGGTGGTTAGACGCAATGAAAATTGAAATGAATGAGATGAAAAAGAAAGATGTTTGGGAAGTTGTTGAACGACCAGAACATTTAGGGGTAATAGGTTCTAAATGGGTATTTTCTTTTAAGTATGACAGTGAAGGTAATATTCAGAGATATAAGGCAAGATTGGTTGCTCAAGGATTCAAGAAACATATCAATTTCAGTTATGATAAGACATTCAGTCCTGTCATAAAGAGAAAGTCAATGAGATTAATTATAGCTATAGCAGTAGAGAAAGGTTGGATAGTGGAACATCTTGATGTAACCAATGCTTACTTGAACAGTTACATTAACTGCACTGTGTACATGGAACAACCAAAACTGTTTGAAGTAGGTGATCCTCAAAACTTTGTTTGCAAACTAAATAAGAGTATCTATGGTCTCCCTAACTCGAGTAAGGATTGGAATGTTTGTGTTGATACTGTACTGAAAAATCTTGAATTCAAGAAATGTGTAAAAGAGCCATGTATGTATGTAAAGGGTAATTGTATCATAGGGTTGTATGTAGATGATGATATTGTAACAGGATCAAAAGAAGCAGTGAGGTCAGTGGAAGGTAGTTTATCAGATAAGCTAGAAATGAAAGATTTGGGGAAAGCCACAAATGTGTTATCTATTAAGATAGAGCAAATGGAAGGAAAAGTTATGTTGAGTCAAAAGTTGTACATTGAGAAAGTAATCAATGATTTTGGTATGGGGAAATTTAAACCTAGTAAAGTAATTTTACCTTCAGGGTATACAGCAGCTGAAAATGATGAGCAAAATTTTGATTCCACCATTTATCGAAGTGCAGTTGCAAGTTTGTTACATTTGTCAAATAACACAAGGCCTGATCTTGCATTTTCTGTAAGCAAGGTTAGTCAGAATTGTCAGAATCCTAAAGTTAGAGATTGGAAAGAAGTAAAACACATAATACGGTACTTGAGTGAGACAAAGGATCTAAAGTTATGTTTTCAAAGTCATGACAAATTGTTACAGGTGTTTTGTGATGCAGACTGGGGGGCTGACACTAAATCGAGAAAATCTGTCAGTGGCTATGTAACCATTGTTGCAGAGGGAGCAATGTCATGGTATAGTAAAAAGCAAAGTTGTATAGCCAGATCAACAATGGATGCAGAATATATGGCTATGGCTGAAGTTTCTCGAGAAGTGATCTGGATAAAGGACTTGCTCTCAGAGCTAGAAATAGGTACGCTCATAGATATACCATGTAAAATCTATGCTGACAATGCTGCAGCAATCAAGCTGAGCAAACATGATAATACTAGTAAAAGATCTAAACATATTTATATAATGTTTCATGTTTGTAGGGAACTTGTACAGAAGCAAGTAATTGATTTTTCATGTGTCGCATCGGAAAACAATGTAGCAGATCTATTTACAAAGAATCTAGCTAGCAGCAAAGTTCAAAAGTTTCGAAGTTTGGTTGGACTAATGTAATTAAATTTTTATCATTGTATTATTTTTTTATGTGATAGAACAGAATAAGGGGGAGTGTTGGAATATAATTCTGTTCTCTTTGGTTAGCAGAGAAGTTTAAGTTTTTGTGGTTGATATCTTTGCTTGTATGAAATTATTGTTAATAAAACATGGAGTAATTTTTGTTGGCAGTTAACAATGAGTGTGCTGATTTTATATTTCTTCCAGTACAATGAGTTATTATAAAGTGACACAAATTAAAAATATGAACATAGACTAATTTCTGAAGGAAAAATAGACTTACGGATTCAAGAAGCACCAACATAGTTAAATATAATGGAACGACTGGCAGTACCAAAGATTGGAAAAAAAACTAATCAAGTCTAAAGGTCCGGTCGAAAACAAAAACAGTACATGGAGGAAATATGAACACGAAATGACTGAATTGGAACGAAGCAAAACAACACAACCAAAAGAACAGACAACTAAATAGAAATGATTTAGGGAGCGTACATATTTATAATTAACACATTATTGGTTATAATGCTCATAAACTTACACACGACCTATCTCGCTATATCTGTTTTGGTATCGGGATACACAAATTCAGAATTTACAGACGTTATCTAAAATGATGCACATAAAATTAAAATATTGTACAGTGTATAACTTACATTTTGATGTTGTTAGGGATCGGTAAAGCATTTTAGATTCTTAATTTTACAGATTTATATCAAATGATTAAAAACTACTATCTATAGGCCTAATTATTTATGCAAAATACCATTAATAATCTACTTCGAGTTCAACAAAAATAATTAATTAGTAGTTCCATATAAACGTCACTGACCAATGAAAAATGGTTCGAAAATTATCGACAACTCTTGTCAACTGATATGATGCATGCATGTACTGTACATTTGCTTTGTAACTTATTCGAGAACTTCATAGTCTTAGGACACTATAAATCTCACACAACTAGGCAATATTGTTTTAAATTTGTCTCTAACGATATTTATAATAAAATGTGATAGGATATAGCGGGGTAGTTCCGATTGCGGAGCTTTTTGGGTAATGTTATGATTTTGCGCATGTACATAAACAAATGCCACCGTCTTGTAGTGTGAACTAGCAGAGTGAAGGTCTAAGTAATGTTAAAACGTGCAGTTTTTGTAGCTTAAGTTCTGATATCCGGAAGAAAGTAACAGAATATTTTCTTCGTGAGGGTGCGTAATACCTACAAAATATGTGGCATGTAATATTTAACTGACAGAAAGTAAGCATTGAGTGTTACTGTATGTTGCCAACCGTATTTCTTGTTAATGGTGGTAGCATCCTTAGTTGAGCATGTATTTGAGCGCTTTATAGCGTACGGTTCAAGAACTACGTCCAGCAATGTTACAGCATGTTTTGCGGGGCTAATCGGTTAGAAATTCGAGTGGCTATTCTATACTGTACAGCTTTGTATTCAGTAACTTCTGTTGTAGATGGGAACGTGCCAATACTAGCAGCTAGTAAATTATTAAAAGTGCCTATTGCAACCTTGTATGCAACAGTGCAGGTAGAACAGTAGGAGCTCCATGGTTTGCAAAATTTCGAAACTGAATCAAGGAATGGAGCTTTTTTAGGCCATCCTTCTGGTTGTACAAACGAGATTGAGAAATCCCTTGCTGATCATGTGAAACTTTTAGAAAGTCGCGAATTTGGTCTGACTCAGAAATGACTTCGTCTAAGATCATATTCTTATGCTGTGAAATGTGAAGTCGAGGTACCACCTTCTTGGAAAGGGTATAAATGGCGGGAAATTGTTAGTGTTTTGGATTTGCTGTCTAAATGGTCTAAGTTTGAGAAATGACGAGGGTATGCCCAAGGCCAGAGCAGCAGGCGTCAACAGAGATGTTGTTAGTTCTTATTTCGAATTGCTGGATAAGGATTTAACGGAGCTCTCTCTTCATAATAAGCCTACACATATGTACTGTAACATGACTTAAAGTAGTCTCCTTTTAATCAATCGACCTCCAAAAATAATAGCAGAAAAAGGGGAAAAAGGAGTAACTAGTTTGACAAGTTTCGAGAAAGAAGGGAACGTAACCATCGTAGCATTTGGCAACGCTGCTGGGTCGTACATCCCGCCACTGGTCATTTTCAAGGGAACACGCCAGCGACCAGAATTAATGGATAATCTTGCTGATGGATCATTTGTTGCCTTGACTGAAAGTGGGTTCATAAACGAGGAAATATATCTTAAATTATTAAAGCACAACCAAGAATATCGTGTGCCAGGAAGAGAAATTTAATTCTAGATGGTCGTTCATCGCATGCAGCACTTTCAGCTCTTCTGATTTGCCAGACCTCTGACATTGAAATGTTGTGCCACCCACCACGTGCTATACTACGCACGTGTTACAGCCCTTAGATAATTTTGTTTTTAAGACTTTAAAAACTAATTATCATCGCGAGGCGAGTTTTTTTTCACAGACATCCAGGATCAAACATCACTAAGATACGCGACGAAGCTTGGAAGGCAACATCAGCTATTGGACTGCCTGCACTGCAATATTTCCTTTCATGTCACAAGCAATCGAGGAATATAGCTCTGTAGCTTCTGACACATTTACACATGCAATTACTAACATAACCAGTAGTTCTAATGAAGTGCAAGTGAAGAGAGTCATCAAACGCAATAGGCTATGCCTAGCACTTCTCAGCCCCCTGTACATGTCATACGGAAACATCAGCTCGAGGCATTCTTCCCAGTCCTCAGAAGACTATAAGTAGAAGAATAGTTAGTACAGAGCCAAGCACTTGCCGCATCGCTTCACCACAGAATGTAGCAGCTGTCAAGGCTAAGAAAGAATAGCACTATGTGGAAACATCAACCCAACCCTAGCTGCAGAAGAACAGTTCCAGCGCAAATGTTAAAAGGCAAAACATTCAACTGTACCGTCCACATCAGGTGAAGACGATAGCTCGAATGTTAGCGATTCCAGCAAAAACTACTACAAATGCGTATTCTTTGTTGTCAGCTACTACGCGAACTGTTCAATTCCAACAGGAGATAGGTTCCGCTGTCAGAACTGTCATGCATGGTACAACGAAAAGAATGTTGGAGCTAAAGGATAGAGACGCTTCAGCTTTGATAAATGTTTGTAAACTAGTTTTGAGACGAAAAGAATAACTAACTTAACATATGACTGGATTCGCTGCTAACACTGCGATGTATCATATCATTAAAAAAGTGCCGATCTGTGAAGAATCAATTCTTCTTGTTGAACGTAAAAACATTTGGCATAGTGAGAACTACTCGTACAAACAATTAACATTTATGATAACATATATTTTAGCTAACATTAAAATAAAAAACATTACCATTGTTTCAAGTTTATTCTGTCTGCTATTCATATTGACACATCCTACATAAATAGCCCCTCGAATTTCATTCACTTTCAATTTGACGGGTAAATCTGATAGCTTCTTTTCAGCATTACAATTTCACAGAAATTTAATATTTTCTAAAGACAGCCGAAATATTATAATATTTGTGTGCACGGATGAAACATATGTGGTACACAAACTTTATTTTTTTAATAAGATTTTTTCTTAACTTATCCGAATAGCCCCGCTATATTCTAAGGTGCACCTCGTCACACTACATCATTCCATGCCAGTATTTTATTAATTGTACCTTACCCATGTAAAGTTGCTAAACTTATAAAATATTTAAGATCATTTAACTACGAATTTCATATTTTTATCACAAACTGTTCGATAATTACCAGTAGCTATAACTATAAGCTGACATACGGCATATCTCGTCATACGATCTTATTCGTGGTCGTCATTGTCACCGAAATGAGAAATGTCACGGACGTGTCAAATAGTTCGAAAAATATTAATAACTATAATTAAGAATTGATATCCAATACCTTTAGACATATACTACTAGTGGTCGAGATAGAGAGTAATAATTAGAATTTTAGTTTTTCTGAAATTATATGTAAAATAGTTAAAAAACCAAGGTCTATCACTATGATTCTAAAATACGTTTGGCATATCTCGTCATATTTACTAATTTGGAGTCGAGAATGTAATATAAATGTGAATTTTGTGGTACAATGCCAAATAGTTTGTAATTTATCGATGAATATTAGAGTAAAATAATAGGTCTGATGCCCAGTCGTATCGAGTTATTCGGAATCGGGATACACATTAACTGTGAACTGACTTGCATATAACGCTTAATAATATATATAACTATGCTTATAAAGTGCAGTATGGCGTATAAATCATGTAGTTCAACTGTAGTTCTATCTCTGTTATAATGAGCATACGTTTACATAAAATACACAGTTTTATATTCCAACACTACAATATACCCTGT
This sequence comes from Medauroidea extradentata, assembly GCA_003012365.1. Lineage (NCBI taxonomy): Eukaryota > Metazoa > Arthropoda > Insecta > Phasmatodea > Phasmatidae > Medauroidea > Medauroidea extradentata. The sequence goes on from PNEQ01005659.1 coordinate 80,646, forward strand.
TTCGGAAAAATAATATAAATGTATATTTGAGTTAATAATTTGAAGAGTAGTACAAAGTGGTCCATTAGTTTATTGTTTTAGTAATTGGCAAGGGAGACGGTTCCATGCCCGGAAGGAAGTATACATTGGCAAGCGTCAATCTTTATGAAATCTTAATGCATTGGTATAAAATTTACACTGTCTATAACAAGTTGTTTGGAATGTATTTATAACTGTGCTTACAAACATACATGTTGCTTATCACTACGCTTTACCGTAGTCGGTGTTCAGGCAAGCGCATTAATATTAAATGTTATATCCATAATTATCGAATAGTTCGAAAATATCGTCAAGTGTGCTTATAATGCGATCGTTCATTTAAGAAGATTGTAATACGACTGGAAGTACGGAAAAGGAAGAAAGAGAAAGTGATATTGGTCAGCGCTGTTGGGAGTGACATGAAGTGAGTATAGAGCAGCGCCGGAATGAATGGGCGGGGAAAACGGGAGGTCCCCAAGAAAACTCGCCGACCAGCGGCATCATCCGGCACGATTCCCACATGCGAAAATCCGGGGACCGACCCCGCCGGGAATCGAACCCGGATCGCCTTGGTGAGAGGCGAGAGGTCTGACCCCTCGGCCACCGCGGCGCCTACGAAAAAGAAGGAAGTGAAAGATTGAAAGGGGCCTAACATCTAATTTTCTAGACACATACAATTTTCAAATGCTGTCGACTGCTCCAAACAATTAAAACGGTCAATCGGTAACAACTTAGGAAGAGAGACATCTTTAACATCATATACCAAAATTTATAAAGTACTTTTCCTGTAATGAAATTTGGTTAGTTAAGAACACTAAAACACAGTTATCAATTAGTTTATTTATGTTTACAAAACAAGAATACCTGAATATTAACATCCTCAGCCATACAAAAAAAAAGAGCTTTGGAAGAGAAAGAACTGCAGTAGGCTGTATTTAACCTCTTCGAACGACTTAAGTAAGCAAAATCAACAAGTGTATCATCCTGGAAGGGCTAGAACTGTGCGCTTGTATATCCAAATCCGTAGACGTATATTTTATTTTGCTGTTTTCAGCTTATTATATACCTACTAAAAATGACGAGATTTGTTAATATTTTCAAATAGATCAAATAAAAATTTCCTTTCCTCCTTACTAGTAGAATTAAATTTTATAAATACAAATAAATTGTGATGAAAAATATTAATCTAATATAAGCAAATGTTTATGAAACTAATTCAGTAATCATGATAGAAAGACCTCCACAACTGTACGACAAGATAAAACGACAAGCTTGAACGTTTATGCAATAATTTGTTCCTTTTAGTACACCAAGCTGTGAGCTGTAGATCTGTGTGTCTGTGACTAATCATTTAGAACTATATTACGTTTATAAAATAACTTTCTAAATAATAAATGTGGCTGGTAGTAGCTTAAATATACAATAATTCACGTACGATTAACATTAATTCTCCCGTAGCGCAGTTCGGTTAGTAAATGTGTCTTAGTAGCACACGGTCCACAATATCGAACCCAGTTACCACGTAGGTTTTGAAAATAATTTAAATAAATATGAATTCTTTAAATACGAGCTTTTTATTACAATGTACTGTAAGTGTTATCTTTCTTAATAAAAGCACATTCACGATAAAGGCGGGCGACCCAAGCAGCCAGTAGAAAAAAAAAACAAGATGGTCGTCTGTCAGGCCCCTTGAAGCCAGAAAGGGGAAAAAAGATGGCCGACATCAGTGAATTGTAGCAGTCAGCAAGGTCAGAAACATGTCAGACACCTGGAGGGACAACAAAGGAAATTATATGTCCGTAACCAGCAACGTTTAACAGATAGAAAATTAAACATAATGGCCAACACTAAATAAGAGCCGAAAACGAAACTGTTGACACAATCAATGACACAATGTCCTACAAAGTTCGTAGTAAAAATGGCGGAATTCAGACACCGTAAACCAGTGGCGGAAACTAAGGTTAACTCTAATACAGGCTAGAAAGTAAATGTGTTTTCTTATGGGAGAGTTTGGCACAGGGAAAATGTCTGCCGCTAGTTTCGCTGCTATCGCTAAGGGACCAGAATTATAAGAAACCGTAGTAAAATTACATTTAAATATGCTTGCAAATGACAGAAGTAATTAAGCCTAATTTTAAAGTAAAAAAAAATGAATCAATTTCGCGTTTTAAATTATCAACTTAACTTAAAATTCAGGAAACCTCTGTGATTGTTCAGTTTGCACCCATTACCGATAACAGCGCTCAATTTTTCCTGTGCCAGATTTTTAACATTGGTCTTTCTTACTTGTTGTACAATTAACCTTAGCGGAAATCAAGAAGGTAACATAAAATAATATTATGAAATCCAAGATGGCCGCCCACAGATTCACTGATCTTTGTTCTATAATTTACTATTACCTCAGATGTTTTATGACACTTATTTTAACTATAGTGTCACTTTTTGTACATCTGTACAACAAAAAATTTTAAAGAAGCACAGTTTGATGTTTTTACCGAAATTCTGAAAATTCTTCACAAGGTATGCAAGTTTGTGCGCACAATCTCACTTGTATTAATGTGATCCTATCAAAAATTCATTCCCAAGGAAAAAGGGGAAAACAAAATAAAAGCTGGCTGGTAGGAGAATATTCTGTATTTGTTTTCAGATCTGCTATGGTGACTTATTTGGCATATGATGTTGGCCGCATCCATACATTAGTTATGATCAGCTAAACACGATGATACTGCCGTATTGGGTGATAAAGAATAAAAAAGAGGACCCTAGAAACTAAGGGGAGAGTAAAATACCTTTGAACAGTAAAGGGTTAGCCGTACTGTCAGACGCACCAAAGGTCGTCAACTGATGAGATTCTGCTTTTGCGATGTGCAACGAGCGGCCATTCGCGTAGGCCGGACGACAACGTAATAACGCGGGTCGAGTTTCCTTTTTCAGAAACATTGAAGCAGCTGTAACATCTCGCATACTCATCCTATGTCCATGGATAACGTGTGAAGTCCTTTGAATTCTCTGCTTCTGTGTCTGATAAAGTTCTCGTTACTTTTGAGTAAGCTTTTAATTAATAATCTCGCCAACATTCGGTAAGTACAACTGTAACTATAGATGGAAAAGGATGAAAATTAACTAACGTTGTCACTAAAGTACTTTTTGCAAATTTTAGTCACTAAATTACCCGTAAGTGATCACTCAATAGAATCGTGCAGTTATACATATTTGTGTGCCCTTAAATGAAGGCTCTATTTGTCTTTCCTTCGAAGTGTTCCTCCCCCCCCCTCCTTTTTTGCAGTAATCTGTAGTGAGGAATTGGTTATCCGAAATTTTGGCATGCACAAATAAAACCTTATCTGTCAAATAACTTTTCAGGCATTAGAAATCACGCATATTATGCTTATGCTAGCCTACACTCATTTAACTGACGAATTTGTAGGGTATATGTTTTATTTAACTAATAAAACGGAAAAAAGCATGACCAGTAGTAATGCTGTAAAATCTGTGCATAATTTTCTGAGAACTCTTTTCAGCAATGACTTGAAGAAAACATTGATTACAGAGATTCGTTAGGCATTATGACTGCGGCTTCATATTGCTTCATGGGTTCGAGTCCCGGCGCTGTGTTTATATCTGTCTACTTCCATAACTGTATTACATGCAGGTAAACATACTATAATTACAAGAAATAATCATTTCAGTCTTAAAAAATTAATTCTCTAGCATTTGTCTGAAAAGTCATTAAATTTTACCACCAACTTTCTAGTATTTGTGTGATGGTATATCATATTTATTTTGCAAAATTGAACAAATATGTCGATTTAATAACGTTACATAAATAACAGTCCGTCAATAAATATTGATTTTATTCGTTATTGAAGAGAGTTAAAATATAGTTAGTTGCAGCTACTTGTGAGATTCTTCGTGAAGAAACGAACTAAATATTTATTAACATTTTTTGTAAGCTGTAACCTTAAAAAGTACGAAGATTTTTTGTCTATTCCCTTCAAGTAACTTATAATATTGTGGAAGTAGGCCTATATATAGCACTTCAAATGCGTTATAGCACTTTTCGAAAGTGAAGTCATTTGCGCATCTATTATACAAATATATACATTTAACAAAAGTCCTAGAGGTTTGTATTTTTATCCACTGACGGTAATAAAACATGTAAACCACACGGGCGAGACTGCTGAGCGCGTCAACGGTAATAAATGTTCGTGTCATTTTCGTAATTTGCCCTTGACTTATTTGACAACACCTGGAAGTCTGTGAGCCAATAATAAAAATATATCTTAACGTTCCCCATATCACTGTGTCAGCGAACAGCTAATGAGTAGTTCTGTCTACTTTAGTAAACATATATTCTTGGACGCTAGCCTGCAGTTCAGTGAACCCGCGAATTTTCCCTGTCTCAGGTAATATGTCTTCATGCGTGGACATTAAATTGATTTGCAGTATTTTTGTAGTACGTATTAATTTCAATATAGGATATGGTGTAAATTCTAACGAATCCTTTACTGTTAATGAGCCTTGGTAATGTTCTTCTAGATAAAGCAATCTGAAAGAACCGTATTAATCAATTTTGAAGAACCCGAAGTTTTGATCATAACATGCATGCTGTATTTTAGGAACATAGGCACGCAGTTTGAAGTGTGTTTTTAGAGACTCGCCTCGTGCAGTTGTTTGAAACATTGAAGGCACAAAAGCGAAGGAATGATAAGAGGTACTCTGACACACGCGCCTAGTGTCACATCGCTCTTATTGGCATGTTTCCGGTTTACCGGGGGGCGCGGTTGGCGTAGTAGCTAGAGTACTCGCCTCCCATCAATGCGATCCGGGCTCGGTTCTCGTTGCAGTCGGTCCACGGATTTTCGTATGTTGGAGTCGTGTCAGACGATGTCTCTGGTCAGCGGGTATCCTCGGGAATCTCCAGTTTTCTCCCGCCCTTTCGTTCCGCAGCTGCTTAGTACTCACCTGACACCCCTCACAGCCATAAATACCTATTTGTGAAATGCAGACAACAATCTCTTCATTCATTTAGTTTTACTACCGCAACCATAGGATTTTTAGAGGTGATCCTAACACTTTATTGATGAGAAGTCTGTATCAAGTCACTGTAGAACCTACGATTTGTTTGTTATCAATCTCACGAGTATAGTTTGTAGGTATGTGAATATGACGTTTTAGCAGCGTTGGAGAACTCGGAAACATTATGTCCAAAGCGCGTGATGTTTTTAATGTACTCTATAATCTCACTCTTAAAAGTGCTTTCTTTTTGTGTACAGTTACATTGTGAACACATTTAATAGTTCAAAAAATAAAAGCATATTCCTAACATACTGTAGCACCATTCAACTGTCAGGAGCTTGGTGCCCTTAATAGATAAATTAATTAAGAATAAATGTAACAGTTTGGCGTAAACACGAACATGCGAGGTACGATACAACAATGTACGTGAGTCAGGCGAGTACTTCCGCAGGAACACAGCAACACCGTCAGAAAAGTTTATTCAGTCTGGTTTACATCAGAACACATTAATAATGTCGAAAAAAAAAATTATGTAAAAACATCTAAGAGAACTTTGCTATACACTTTTTAGTCTTAAAATTACGTAGCATCAGCCGGAAAACGGCACGCCAATTATAGAACGTAGAAAATGAACTTGTGCTTATCGAGACTTTTCTTTCTTGTTGATAGATGCGTAGTAGTGCTCGGTAGAAAACTGCACTGTAAATTGTCAGTCAATCTACTTTTCAGATTGAATTACGTTCTTTTCGTGCACTTTTAGTTTCGTTTGGCATCATTTATAAGCCTTCGAAGGAACCGCTGAGAAATGAAGAAGGATTATTGGAAGTTCCCCAAGAATGCATTATTTAATTAACTCGACCCATTAGCCCAGAGCGAAAGTTTTTAAAGCGGCACGATTATTTTTTACCGACGGTGACAAATTGTCTGGCTCGTTTTATTTCAACCATCAGTTTTGTTATCTGGACATGTTTCTTCAAGCTAGCAGCCACAGTGGCCACTCCACCAACCGCCTTGTGCAATTGAACTTTTCTCCTACTTTCCGTGCACCAATGCCCTTAATTAACGACACACTTACGAGTTCGAGACAGAAGAGCGACTGTAAAGTGGAGTTTTCTCCTCAAGGCCACCCGCTGCATTTTTACCAGAAAATTTGTATTATTTGTTTTATACCGATACGGTTCGCTGGCTGCCAAGTTCAGGGCGAGCCTATAAACAACCGCACAGTCGGTCGTCGAACCCTGGACCTTTTGTACGAGGCAGAACGCCACCAATAAAGCAGTGTTGCCATGACGTCTTACCTCCCTTCACCTTCCCCAGCACCCCCTCGGAAAGAGTTTCCTGTCGCTGCCTGGGCGCATCCTTTGCTCTGTAATTGGCTACACCAGTGGCAGCGAAGAAGCAGGATGGGGAAGACGGAACAAGGTGTGCGGAGGGGAAATGGTGACTCGCCGCGCGGTCCCGCCATGGCCGCGGCGGATGTAAGGTTAAGTGAATTTTCCCACAAAAATAATGGAGTCGAGGTGCGGGGTGGAACAGACGGCAGAACGGGAATTAAAACAGTAGCGAGTTCTCGTGGTGCGGAAACAAAACATTGTGGACTTCTTCGCTGGCACTGTTGCCGTGGGAAATAAAAGCGCCGTGGTTGGCGTCACTGGCGAAGTATTTTCATTCTCAGAAATTTATTGTAACAATAATGTTACAGGAACACAGAAATATTATCAGACCTCGTTACCATTGCTATAGTATGTTTTAAATGGAGTAGGTCAAATATTTCATGGCTTTGAATGTTTCTTGCAATGGGACAAAATAACGTACTGTACTATTATGGACGCATACGCCATTGCAATATTATGTCGTCCCAGAAATGTTAGATTGAGATTAAAAAAAAAAAACGAACGAAAAATGAAAAAAAAAAAAAAAAAGAGAAAGTAAGCTTGGTTTGGCTGTAGTCAAGACATCCATAAACCAAAACAACAGAACATAAAAGACCCCATAAGGAATTGGATGTTTACTTTATTTTCCTTTATTTGTTGTTGATTACTTCCTTATAGGATCTTTCATGCTCAGTTGTTTTGGTTCATGGATGTGTTAACTACAGCCAAACTAGCCTTGCTTTCTCATTTTTTCATTTTTCGTTTATTTGTTTTTTCTTAGTCTCATTCTAACATTTCTGGGACGACATAATATTGTAATGGCGTACTTTCACTATAGTACAGTACGTCAAATATTTTATGTATATTACAAGTTACTCTCTTGGGCGCAGACAGGTTCAATCGGGATGGATTACTCGAAAGATAAAAAAAGGTAACTGAATTACGTATTTTAAATTATTTACAAACCTTGTAAAGAATTTTGACATAGACTATAATTAATAATGTATTCACATTTACAAATTATATCAACACCTTATATTCCTAACACCTCATATTACTACACTACATGAACAGTTACAATTATGTCTGTTTTTCTCGCAAAAGCTGTCCTCATTTAAAATGTCTAGATCCAGAACTTTCTCACTTCAGTAAATAGTCTAACCTGCTCATTCGTCCAACACACACAGATCTAGAAATTATCCGCGGCCGTACACACTTCGTGCATTGTCGCTTCTTGATGTGTTGATCCCGCACCCCTCCTTGCCGCCAGTGTCGTCTCCGAAGTGACAAAACATATGTTACGTCGCATTCGAAGAAAACGTATGGGGCCTAGAAACCGACCCGGTTGACGTACATACACACAAAAAATTACAGTTTTTTGTGGCGGTCACAAAATGTGCAAAAAAACTGGGTGAAGGCCATAACGACAAAATATTTTGTTGTGGTCACAAAGCTTCTTTCAGTGTATCACAAGCTGTCCGCATGCAATAATGATACAGTAGAATAGCAGGTAATGTACTAGGCCGTGGTCAGCGGTACTCTTTAAATGCCTGTAAGCACGGAGACTGTAACACATTCCGTATCGAAAGAATTGCAAAATGCAACTACGTATATTTCACTTCTCGATGGTCATACTTGCCTTTCGAATCGTCTGCCAAATTGATACAAATGTGGCGGTTAGTTTATTGAATCCAGTAGTGAATCGTGTGCAATATTTAACTGTGCTTCAAAAGCGTTGCAGCGAGTTACGATTATTCTTTTCTTGACGAAACTATTTAACGCGTATTATATTTGTATGTCTACAAAAACATTTTCAGGAAGTAAAAAAAACTGACTGTCATCTTTACTGTAGTAACGAAAATCACAAGATTTTATGTATATATAGGTGCAGTTTCAACCTCTCTTGGCTATCAACACCACTTGGAAATATTGATAACATAATGAGGAATATATATATATATATATATATATATATATATATATATATATATATATATATATATATATATATATTTGGACTTATCCACTTTTTGCAGAATTTTGGTTTCGTTGCTGACAATAGGGTCATGAAATAAAACAAACACATGCACTGTTAAAAATTTCCGTGAAATTACGGAATTTTTTACGGAAATTCGCCGTAAATATACGGAAATTGAGTCCGTAAAAATTAAATACGGACATGTCCCCGTATTTAAAAAAATACGGACATTTCCGTAATGAATTTTTACAAGTCTATGTGTAATTTTACGGAAATTTTCCGTTAATGTACGGAGCATATCGTCACATAGTACAAATAAAGGAAATGTGTTGGTAAACATTGCAAGATTACACATTTCTTTAAGATTAAAAATATATGCTGGTATAATTTTAGCTGTATACGTCCGTCCACACGTTTATTTCAGTT
>PNEQ01005662.1:0-17499 GCA_003012365.1 Medauroidea extradentata
TGTTAAGTCTTCATGGCTCGTAAGTTTTCTTTAAACATGACTCTTCAGTTCTAACAATGAACGTTTTCTGTATATGTTGCTAGGAGTTGTACTTTGAGTCAATTATTACGTACCGAACAACTAAATGTTGAATGTTAAGTCTTCGTGGCTCGTAAGTATTCTTTAAACGTGACTCTTCAGTTCTAACAATGAACGTTTTATCTACATGCTGTTAATAGTTGAACTTTGAGTCAATTATTACGTACCGAACAACTAAATGTTTAATGTTAAGTCTATGTGGCTTGTAAGTATTCTTTAAACGTGACTCTTCAGTTCTAACAATGAACGTTTTCTGTATATGCTGCTAGTAGTTGTGCTTTGACTCAATTATTACGTACCGAACAACTAAATGTTTAATGTTAAGTCGTCGTGGCGTGTAAGTATTCTTTAAACGTGCCTCTTCAGTTCTAACAATGAACGTTTTCAGTATATGCTGCTAGTAGTTGTGCTTTGACTCAATTATTACGTACCGAACAACTAAATGTTTAATGTTAAGTCTTCGTGGCTTGTAAGTATTCTTTAAACGTGCCTGATGAGTTTCAAAAATGAACGTTTTCTGTATATGCTTCTAGTAGTTGTGCTTTGAATCTATTATTACGTACCAAACAACTAAATGTTTAATGTTAAGTATTCGTGGTGTGTAAGTATTCTTTAAACGTGCCTCTTCATTTCTAACAATGAACGTTTTCTCTACATGCTGTTAATTGTTGGACTTTGAATCAATTATTACGTACCGAACAACTAAATGTTTAATGTTAAGTCTTCGTGGCTCGTAAGTATTCTTTAAACGTGACTCTTCATTTCTAACAATGAACTTTTTCTGTATATGCTGCAAGGATTTGTACTTTGGGTCAATTATTACGTACCGAACAACTAAATGTTTAATGTTAAGTCTTTGTGGCGTGTAAGTATTCTTTAAACGTGACTCTTCAGTTTTAACAATGAACGTTTTCTGTATATGCTGCTAATAGTTGTGCTTGGACTCAATAATTACGTACCGTACAACTAAATGTTTAATGTTAAGTCTTTGTGGCTTGTAATTATTCTTTAAACGTAACTCTTCAGTTTTAACAATGAACGTTTTCCGTATATGTTGCTAGTAGTTGTGCTTTTACTCAATTATTACGTACCGAACAACTAAATGTTAAATGTTAAGTCTTTGTGGCGTGTAAGTATTCTTTAAACGTGACTCTTCAGTTCTAACAATGAACGTTTTCTGTATATGTTGCTAGTAGTTGTGCTTTTACTCAATTATTACGTACCGAATAACTAAATGTTTAATGTTAAGTCTTTGTGGCGTGTAAGTATTCTTTAAACGTGACTCTTCAGTTTTAACAATGAACGTTTTCTGTATATGCTGCTAATAGTTGTGCTTGGACTCAATATTTACGTACCGTACAACTAAATGTTTAATGTTAAGTATTCGTGGCGTGTAAGTATTCTTTAATCGTGACTCTTCAGTTCCAACAATTAACTTTTTTTCTTTACATGCAGCTAATAGTTGTGTTTTAACTCAATTATTACGTACCGAACAACTAAATGTTTAATGTTAAGTATTCGTGGCGTGTAAGTATATTTTAAACGTGACTCTTCAGTTCTAACAATGAACGTTTTCTTTACATACTGCTAGTAGTTGTACTTTGGAACTTTTTTTACGTACCGAACATCTAAATATTTAATGTTAAGTCAGTATGGCATGTAAGTAGGGCCTATTCTCTAAACGTGATTCTTCAATTCCAATAATTAACTTCTTTCTGTACATGCTGCTAATAGTTGGGCTTTGGTTCTATTATTATGTATCGAATAACTAAATATTTAATATTAATTCTTCGTGACGAGTAAGTATTCTTTAAACGTGACTCTTCAATTCCAACAATTAACTTCTTTCTGTACATGCTGCTAGTAGTTGTACTTTGACTCAATTATTACGTCCTGAACAAGTAAATGTTTAATGTTAAGTTTTCGTGGCGTGTAAGTATTCTTTAATTCCAACAATTAACTTTTTTCTGTACATGGTGCTAATAGTAGTGCTTTGACGCAATTATTACGTACCGAACAACTAACTACTTAATGTTAAGTCAATGTGGCGTGTAAGTATTATCCAAACATGACTGTCCAGTTGCAACAATGAACGTTTTCTGTAAATGCTGCTAGTCGCTGTGATTTAATTCGATAATTACTTACCAAGCAACAGAATATTTATGTTAAGTAAATACAACTAACACTGCATTACGTGATGGCAGTGCCCTACTCAACATTATTTAAATTTGGTACTAGGTTTCTTAGGTCACTGTAACGTAGTAAGTTAACATTTTTAACCATGTCGTACGTCATTGGCGATGCGTGACGTAATTTGAAAGGCATGCTAATAATCATATTTGCGAATACTATGATTTTAGCGCTTAAAAGGAGGAGGCCGTTACTTATAATTCAGTGTATTTTTAACGGAAGAGAGAAATAATAAAATCGACTATAGCATATTCTTAGGCAAAAAGCGTGGCAGCCAGATTAGCAACTGACGTAACGGAAATCCTAACGGCTTGTATGGCAGCTATTAAGATATCAGGAATCGTGTCAATAATTCATTATCAGAATGAGCGAAGGCAATATGACGGGATACCTGATAGGAGTCAACCAGGGGGTGGGTCATATCGTCACGTTACTATCTACAGAAAACCACGTTAGCGGTGGCGTGATATAGGGGAGGGGGTAAATCCCCTCTAGATTTATAATTGTTTTTTGTATTTTATTGTTTACATAATACTAACGTAAGTACATAAAACCGAAGTTTCATTAACAAAGAGTCTAATTTTTACATGCTTAATTAATAAATATGATGCAACAAGGTCACTGTAAAAAAATCTTGCTTCATCTCCAAGAAAAACCTGCAACGACGTCCCTGCGCGTTGGGAAATCACGGCTGGTGATGTGGCCGATGTTCGAGGCCACTGACTGTAGAGTTACGGCATGCACATTTTTATAAACATCACTCGCATAAAGCCTTCGTTTAATATCCTGCCATCAACAAAGTTGAACGATTTTCAGTATTTTTACAAATAAATTTTTTGGAATCCCAGTTGCCAATAAAGCCTTAGTAATACTAACTTTGCAAAACTGAGTAATTTTCAAAGTTAGTTTTAGTATTACTAAGGCTTCTTTTGGCAACTGGGTTTCCTAAATGTTTCATTGTAAAAGTAGCATAGTAAAAAAATTACAGTCAACAATCGATCTCACAAGGATAGTTCAGCTCTGTTTATGAGAACTGAGCACAAACACCATTATCGAAATTTATTCTGCTACATTTACGAAAAATTCGAATAAAGAGAAATTTTAAATGCTATCACAAACATGTTGAATTATGTAAATTTCAGGTGTCTGCCTACCTTCTCTGATGAGGTCACAGCTTTGCTGAAAAGTAAAAACAGCGCTGGAAAAAGACTTAGCACGTAATTCACACGCACACACACACAACACTTGCATCCACGTTTAGGTTTCATTTATTTTATGTATCTTGGATTTTAGTTTCGCAAGACCATTTTTAATCCCTAGATAGCGCAGCTAATAATGGTAAATTTCAACGCACAATAACCAAATTAAATATAATACGATAATATTCACTCGGCAGTATTATCGTGCAGCGCGGGAACCTTACCAACATATTGGATTCGTAGCTTGTAAAACCAACTGCCGGTGACCAGTGTTGCCAACTGAAGTTTACAGGATACCACAAATTGCACTGAAATATCACCAAGGACCTATCTTATTTATAGAAAAGAAAATTTCCAATTTACTAGTACCAGTTTAAACTGTATTTGCCTCCCTATTTATCAACGTATAAGTTACCACACTTGACCGGTAATACATGACCTGAAATCACAGTAACTGGTAACAAAATCATTAAAGTGGCAGTTCTGCTAGGTTCGGCTGTATTCGGATCACTTCGTTGTGAAAGCACTGCAATCGTAGCTTCTAACACAGCGTCCCGTAGCCAATTCCCTCCCGTGTTCCTTCCGCCCGGCTTCTCCTCCAGCCCCTTCATTCACCAGAATACTATCGCGGCAACTCTATCCTCTGGAAGCGTTATTGGAAGCGCTTTTAAACAGCTTGCTTTGGTTGTTTACGAGTTCTTATCTTCCAATTGACAGTGTTGTTTTCCGAGCGGAATTCGTAAAAGATACACCTATCTGCACGAGTCACAGTTAGCTTCTAGGAGACAAGGTTGCAAGTAAACATTTATTATAAGTCAGAGCATTGTCAGGAAGCTGCCTGGGCAAGCACTGCTTGCCTTGCTTACCCTGACAAGACGCCACTGTCGTACGTATAATAAAGTAATGGATTAAAAATTTTGACGTTGGTATCGAATCTCTTGGCGATTTAGTATTTTCCTTACCTTTGTTTGTTGGTAAGTTTTGTCAGATATTTTATGATAGGTGGTTATAATTAACGTTAATTTGTGTATATTGAATATTGTTGAGTTTAGTGCACCGTCTAAACTATCTAGGCGTCTTTACTAATGTAGAAATTGCAAGTCAATTTTTGTAGCAAAAAAAAAACGCATAGCCCTACTTTAAGTATGCTCGTTTTATTAACGATCTTCGACATTTCGTTTGTAAATGCTTGGAATGTAAGGAAGTATAAAACTGATTATTATGTAGCCTAAATAAATTGCACATTATATTTTAATAATTAAAATTAATTGTGATCGTCAGATATTTATTTGTTGGAACAAGTAGGCCCGAGTAAAGAAAATGTAATCCATCTAACATTAAAAAATTCTGAATGCATACAAAAAACACAGACACCAACACACACAATGTGAATCGTAATTTTATACCTTGCATGAATATTGTGCAGTGGATCAGTACTGTTTGGGAGGCAATATTTACATTGTTGGGAAAAATTATTTGGCATTGTCGCAATTTGATGGCATTTTAAACGCGTAGTAATTAAATTACAGCCGAATCCGATAATAAAAGTATTGTAGACCTATATCGATGCAGACTCAAGAGATAAAAGAATATTTATATTTGACACAACTACAATATCTATGTAAGACAACCAAAAAGTTACGAGCATGTAGAACATTAACTGCAAAAAAAATTAATCACAAAGCTGACATTACTGTGCAGACAATGTTACTTTGATCACGAAATTAAAAATATTGTTTATGTCAACAATTCCGTTTTTGTAGCTTTAAGAAACTAAAAGTAAAACACAACGTGAACCGTAATTTTTTACTTTACATGAATATTGTGCAGTAGATCGGTACTGTTTGGGAGGCAATATTTACATTGTTAGGAAAAAATTATTTTGCATTGTCGCAATTTCATGTCATTTTAAACGCGTAGCAAATGAATAACAGCCGAATCCGATAACAAAAGTATTGCAGAACTATATCGATGCAGACTTGAGAGAAAAAATTACATTTATACACCATATATATATATATATATATATATATATATATATATATATATATATATATATATATATATATATACAAGACTATGTAAAAAGTTGCAAACGTGCAGAACGTTAACTGCAAAAATAAATTATTCACCAAGATAACATTACTGTGCAGGCAATGTTACTTTGATCGCAAAATTTAAAATCTTGTTTATGTCAACATTTCCTTGTTTGTGGCTTTAAGAAACTAAAAGTTAAACACAACGTGAATCGTAATTATTAACTTTACATGAATATTGTGCATTGGATCAGTACTGTTTGGGAGGCAATTTTGACATTGTTGGGAAAAATTATTTGTCATTGTTGCAATTTCATGGCATTTCAAACGTGTAGCAAATAAATAACAGCCGAATCCGATAGTAAAGGTACTGTAGATCAATATCGATGCAGACTCAAGAGAAAAAACAATTAATATTTGACACGCCGTGCTATATGTAAGAAGTACTATATACAAAAAGGTTGCACACGTGCAGAACATTAACTGCAGAAAATTAATAACCAAGATAACATTACTGTGAAGACAATGTCACTTCGATCGAAAAATTAAAAATCTTGCTTATGTCAACAAATACGTCTCTGTAGCTTTAAGAAACTAACAGTAAACTGTTTTTTTTTGTTTATAAGTAACCAAACAGATAAAGGTTAGGATTTACTTTGACAAGCAACTGCTCCTCAATACAGCCGAATTCCTCCTACGAAAGCCAAGATATATGAAACAGTCCCCCTTATGACGTCAGTTGTGCACCTGAGAGCACTATACAGCTGGCGCGTGATCATTGTTGCAGCGTATTAGGAGTAAGTATTTATTTTAGGAAACTCTGTACTGTCAAACGTGTGTTCGATGTATTTATCTGCGAAAAGAAAACGCATTTAAAACTATGCTTCTCTATTTTTATTTTCTATGTATCGTGCTTCGGGGAACCTCAAAATGGCTAAAACAGCTTTTTCAGACTGCTGTCACGTAAAAACACCAACTGGAATCGTAGAACAAAATAGAGAAGCACACGCTGGACCTTACTACGCACTTGTCGTAAATAAAAAGTAGAGTCACCGCTTACAGTCACACGGAAAAATGCCAGTAACCTAAACACTGCACGCCGTTTTCGCGCCCGCGCATAAGGGCGACGCGTTAGTTAACGCACGAGTCAATGTAGTTCTTATCGTCTGCTTGTTTTCGTACCTCCAACGCGGCGTCTAGCGTCTGCTGTATACGGCTCTTCATAACTAAAGTGAGACGCCAAAGACCAACCTTTGTTCAGCGGATCTCCTACGAACACGGAAGTACAAAATATTAAAAGAAAACGCACGTGGGCACGAAGCCGTGGTCTCAAAACGATTAGACCGTAAACCAATTTTACGGTCAAATGTAATATGATTTTGTATCTAAATTGTTATATGTTCAGTGTAATAGTTCTATTATTTTAATCGATACAAAAATAATACACAAAAAAGTTTTTTATCTGGAATGAAAATATTTTTACAACACTAAACATGAACGAAAGGGAATAATATTGGATTATTATTTATTAACGAGTGATTACTTAACAATGAAGTGCTGTTTGCAGCTATGCTTTTCAACGCACGTTAGCATTCTTTCGATATGGAAGTAATTTATTAATAACTAAATAACGTAGGTATTAAAAGTAAAGACTTTGTTTTATAACGTTCGTGTAAACAGTCATAACTTTATTGTTATATTTACTAAACTTTAATAACCTTATTTCTTGTAAACAGTTTCAAAACTACCCCGATTTGTTAACTAGTTTCCGTACCGAAGGCTGTCGTAAAAGAATAAAGTAATGTGTACAGTGTATGTATTGTCACCTAGCTATACGTTTTACAATAGTTTGAACTCTTAACGAGTTATGGACAGGGGCTAGACGTTTTCGGGAAAATATTTTAACATCACTTTGTTTCTATGCTTAACGTGAATATCTGCAGTTTTGCTTAGTAGTTATAGGCAGCGTGTCACTCCTCACTGTATACATGCAGGAGATAGGTGACACCGCGCGGCTGTGATTAGTGGATATTACATCAAGACGCTGACAGTTGGAATCATCCTATCATTAACCACGAAGCAGAACTGTGAGTGTTTACGTGATGTCCCTAGGACACATACTAAAACAGCCTTTTGCCTTTAACACAACAAATACTAATGAACATACTTGTCTGGGGAAATGTCATTGTTGACTTGTGTGCGTTTGACTGGCTCGTTGATTACTGGTAGACTATTACAAGCACTTCCTGAACTAGGGTTTAATTTTTTTTTATCCAAAATGCAGAAACTGCTAACGTACTTACGTTTTTTATACCTGTTATGCGGTGTTCTTTTCTTACCCATTGAAAGGCAATTTACTCATAGTCACACGTTTCGCATTACAGTTCGTTGCTCGTAGCAAACACGAACGATAAACTTCGGCAACGTTGCATTCGCAGCGAGCCAGCGCGTCATACTACTACAATACACGGCGCTGGTGGATGTCACAGTGCACTCTGTTGCCGTAAAGCCCAGTTTACACCGAAAAATAAAAGAAACAATGTTAATTACAAAATGTTAGTTACAAAAATGTTATTAACAAATTCTATGCTATGGTGCACTATTTTATTGCACGATGTGTTATTAATAATGTTGAAAACACCAATGTTACTAACAAAGTTGTAAGAACGATGAACGGAAGTTAATAGCATTGTTGATGCAAACATTCCTACAACATTGCTAATAACATTTCTAATAACATTTTTACCAACACCCTTTGATCTAGACAGCCCTATAATTGCTCGGGAAAATAATGTTGTCAACAGCGTTGGTGACAAAGTTATTAACATGTTCCTAAAATTCATAACTTTTGTTGCTAGCAAATATTTTCAACTAAATTATGGTAACAAATGTTATTAACATTATTTTCATAAATATAAACAAAGTTAATAACAGAATGTTGGCAAAATTGTTGATAAAATGGTGTCAACAATTTTCAAGCATTTTTACAGCATTGTTAATAACATTGTTGAAAACACGTGTTATTAGCACTGTTATCATTGGTGTGAACTAGGCTTCAGAATGACCTAAAGAGTAACATTAGAGCCTAAGAGGAAGCTACTTATTAAGCTACACTATCATACCAACAATAGAACTCGAGCTAATAACCGTTGAGCTATCATTAGGGACCCTTGGTTTTCACGAAAAGAATTTTGCCCCACTTTGTTTCCATTCCTTGCTTGCACATCTGCAGTTCTGCTTTGTGGTCAGTGAGTGGATATTTTAACTGACACGAGCCTTGGGATTCTACCGGCCAATCACATGCGTGTGTTGTTGCAGGAACTTTATTGTAATTGGCTCAGAAAATGAGATACAGCTCTTCACATATACACGCTGCCAATGACCATGAAGCAGAATTGCAGCTGTATATGAAAGGCACTGATACAAAGTGGGGCAAAATTCTTTTCGCGAAAAATAAGGGTCCCTAGTTATAATTTATTATTTACTGCATTATAAACTTTTCGCTAAGTATTCGTCTAAAAAAATTCGTGTGCCTGGTTTTTACGTCAAACATTTTTTAAAAAACATTGAAATCAAATGTTTCGGTCAAGGCAAAATATACTTTTTCTGAAAAAAAAAAAAAAAACCGTAAAAAGATCAACTGTGGTGAATTTTGATTAGGTTATAACACATGTGCCCATTGTAGGCTACTAATGTACGAAAAGAAAACGCACTTCAAACGATGACGGAAAGATAGTTTCAAAACATTACGTCAATCAGAAAAATCACTTAGGAGCCCCCAAATGGCTAGAAACATAATATTCAATATGTTACATCTAGAAAACTGCTCACGCGATTCATACGAAACTACTCTAGAAACATGCAATGGACTTAGCTTATAACTTTTCACCAGTAAAAAGGTGGGGTCATTACTGAAAATGTCAGTCAGGCGGGTGAATATGATACCATTGCGCGCCGTTTAAGGGGGAGTTTTAGACCATTTTATTGTATTTTCAGTTTTTAAACCATAGAATTTATTAATATTGTATTTTCAAAATTTCCATACATTGTCAATGAAAAAATGTTGATTGTACAATTTGAATAAATGTTATAGTTAAAAAACTGAAGATACAATAAAATTGTTTAACACCCTCCGCCCCGGCCCAAAGTGTGTAGTAGATAAATAAACGCTGAAAACATCAATTGATGTCTACGTTTTTTTCGAAGCCAACATGGATAAAATACTCAATGACAATCCTAGATAATGGTGTTTGCCAAATTTATGAGCAAACGTTTATCCAAAAATACTAATTCGTTACACGTGCACCGCATTTAAGCGCACAGTGTCCCGGCGTCAGAGATTGTGCATCAGAAGTTCGTAACACTGGAGACAATTTTGTTTAAAACGTTGGCTAAAACTGTTGTCTTGGATTGCTACCTACATTTATATATTAATGCATTTAGCGTTGAATTATGTACCACGCCTTCTTAAGTGTCTTGCGGTAGCGGCGATACCGCACCAGATGAGCCGGTCAACATCGACCTTGGCGCCGTGCCTCACTCGCACAAATACACTGATAGTAGGCGGGCACCTTAAAAGATAACTTACAGTCTGTGTGTGAGTGAGAGAGAGAGTCTAGTAAAATCTTATTAATCAAGGTTTTTTAATCGGTCTTGTAATTAGTATGATCAAGTTACGTCTACTTGAATGTTTAGTGTTTACATTTACTAAGTTCAAAAAGCATGCTAAAATCCCAGATAGTTTCGTGGTCTGATGTTGCAGACTTATTTTCCCACGTTTAAACAGAAACAAATACTAAGGCCTACATACTAGAAACATTAATAATGAAAAATAAATAACGATCCTTTTTACTGTGTGCAAGTCATGTCACTTTTGTTTCAAAATGTATTGCACACACACAGCGAGAGAGAGAGAGAGAGAGAGAGAGAGAGAGAACTATAAATGTAACCTACGATATCATAAGAAAAGGACATTTATTTAACGGAAGCCTTTGAAAACAAACAAAATAACGTCTAAATATTAAGTCTCTTGTTTCCAACTTCGGCGCACTCAGCGCTGAAGAGATGTTTGAAACTCGTTACCATAAATTCCAAAACTTTTGATTTCCAACATGACTGTAGTTCTAAGCATCTAGATCTAACATTTATAGTTTTCAAACATTCCCTGGGCTTGCTTTAAAAATTGCAAAAATGTAATAAATTTTCGTAGGCGTTGACTCCAAATTAAATACTTTGTTATTTCCATACCCAAGCATTGAATGTAAACTGGTATATTGTTGGTATGTTAAGTTAGATGATAACATGATATTTAGCCTATAAATAATGATTTTATGACCTATATCGAGGCCAACTTGGACTATTGCTCAATATTTCATGTTCGACAAGTACGTCATACAAACAGCATGACATGAATAACCTACATAAATAATGATATCACATAATGATTAAAAACTGCAGGGTCATTGTTACCAAAATTAAATGCTGGCAGTTAAATGTCCACCCTTTGATTTAAGTAGCTTAATGTTTATTGTTGGAGACCAGTGTAAAATGAAATAGTTACAACATTTTAATGCAGATTTTGATATACGCAGAATAGAAATAAAAGAATCAAGAATTGTATGTTTTGACAGTTTGTAATCTCATCTTTGTTTTAGAAGCGTTTACTCTTAAATGGGCTACCATGTTGTGAAATAGTGCGACACAGGTAAAAAAAAAAAGATAAGATGATATATTTCAAGATCGATTTTTAAGCAACCGATTCAAACAAAATGATAGTTTTAACGTCGGACAGTTCAAAATATAACACTGAATGAATAAACACAGTTTTGAAGGAATATATTAACAATTACTTAACCGATTATAAATAAGTTTTATATTTATTTAATTCAGTACTGTTTAGTTTCCGTGTAATTTATTGTTATTTCGTCATTTTTAAAGTAAGTACTACATAAATATTTTGAGTCGTATTTCTGTAACTAATTAACCTATTAGTAGGGTCACGATTTTGTCGCGAAAAGATTTTTGCCCCGATTTGTTTCAGTGACTCTCGTGCACATCGGCAGTTCTATTCCAAGGTTATTGGCAGCGTGTCTTTGTTCAGACACGTTTCTCATTTGACTGCACCAATCAGAATAAGATTATTGTGACTCCTTACGTCTGTAATTTGCCAAGGCAAGTGACAGTAAAATTATCCAATTACGGGCGATGTAGCAGACCTGTAGACGTGCACATGACGCATCGAAACCAAATGTTGCAAAAATCTTTTCACCATAAAATCGTGGCTCTACCTATGCGAGTATTTTTTTTTATTGTGTTGTAACCAAGTTAGGTTTTGATCTTGAATTGTCCCTACGAATATATTTGAGAAGACGTTAGATTTCAAACTCCTACGTTAATTACTTTCGAGATTGGATCACAGTTACTGAAACTCTTCCTTGAGGACTGAGAACTATTAGCAGTCTGTATAGCTACCTTGTCAGATGTACAACTAACCACTCACTGGAGCAGCATACAATGTACAAGTAGCTGATGTCAGAGTGTACATAGTACTGTGGAGTCTAGCCGGTTGGTTGTTAAATCCACGAAATTTCCGCGTACCTAGCCATTGTTAGAAGTTTCAAGAATTTGTCGGATTCATCTGGCAGCAACATAGATTTCGCAGTCTTATACACGCGCTGGCCACAATAGGTAACAGATTGAGGATGCCGAAGCAGAGAATCGAACGCGGGTGCTGCAACGTCGGCCTAGATGAGCGTGCTCGGTGCCTATATGTCTGGAAACACATATATTGGTGGTTCGGGATAAAGTAAGCACTTTTGAAACCTAGTATTATTATTTTTTTATTATCTGTTAATGTATGGTTTCCTTCAATTAATTAATATAAACAAATCAACCT
This sequence comes from Medauroidea extradentata, assembly GCA_003012365.1. NCBI lineage: Eukaryota > Metazoa > Arthropoda > Insecta > Phasmatodea > Phasmatidae > Medauroidea > Medauroidea extradentata. The sequence continues at coordinate 12,399 of PNEQ01005662.1, forward strand.
GGGTAAAAATGAAAGTGTATAGATTGTATCCTGCTCAAAGTTTAACATCCATGGTCACAATTAATAATATTTTCTAATTATTATTAGAGATGGTGAAATTTCGCAAGTTCAATGACCTGCATGTTAGAATCAAATATCCTATGTAAACAAAAGCCCTGTATATTCGTTCATTGTCTGCTGTTCCACTGAGTAGCAGCTACAGGACAAATAGTCGGGACTTGAGTATGCATAGGATATTTGAAACTAACATGCAGGTAATTGAATTCGCGAATTTTCATCATCTATAATTATTATTATAGAAATGATGGTCTTCAAAAGTGCTCGATTTATCGGGCACCACATATATAGGTGGTTCAGGATAAAGTGAGCGCTCAGAAAAACCCTGCTAAAGTTCTATTTTCAACCAATTCGTATCTTTCCGTACGTAACGACTAGCGACGGTAAATGTCTAACATATCTGGACACGTCACTTGATGTTTGCCCGTGTAAGTTAAATTATGCAGTCAGTATGAATTTGTACAGTTTGTGTACAAAAAGGTTAATTACTTATGTAAAATACAATTATGTTGATTTTGGTTGTGGTTGTATTTAAATAGGAAAATGCATGGAACTATATTTCGTAATTTCGCTGCCAACAGTACAAGCAATAAGGCAACTATAGTTAATGTTGAATTGTATGCAGTAACGGCTAGTGATATAATTCAAAGGTTACATGTTTAGTGCTCACTTTATCCCGAACGTCCTACAGTGATAGTGACGCAGTGTCTTAGTTCCGTAACAGTTAGACGCACCTTGCCGCGTCCGAACACTACGCACAGCCAACGCACACTCCAACTAAACTCGTCATAAGTAAGAAAACACTCAGTCAATCAATTTAAACATTTTTGCACTGCATTAATTAACTGTTCTGCCCATGATGCTACACAATAAATTTCTTAGCTTGAATTATTTCATTTAAATAATGTTTTAACAGTTTACTGGTGCCTTCTGAGTAAGAAAGAAAAATGTAGTAATTGAGACAATTTTTCTTTGCGGTGACAGAGTGGGATTGGAAGGAGGGTTGTTTTAGCGAACAAAACGAAGAAAATATTTTTCCTGTTATTTTGATTCCCCACTTAAAGTAATCCGTCAATTGATTATCTTTTGGCGTCACGTAGAAAACAGAAAATATTTCAGCAGTGTCGATCGTCGACTTTTCATCGTAGGTCTATATATTTCAGTTTTGTTCGCAGTTTTGATAAGAGTTGTTGCGAAAGAAGCATTATTGGAACATTCTATTCTAACGAAACAAATAAAGTATATTGTAAAATATGTGCTGAAAGAAGTATTCGTTCATGTACAGTACATACCCTGGCATGAGACGTCAGCATACGCGTGCATTATCTCGCAACGTAAATTTATAACACGCAACAATGTATTACTGAAGCACTCTCAACACTAATAACAGTTTTGTTTGAACGATTTACGCAATAAATGAAATGCAACTTGATAAATAGGCTCATATATGTGGGAACGATTTCTTCCTACTCGTTCATTGTACTAATGGCCACAGTAAGGGACTCAAAAAGCGTTAGAAGTAAACTTGTCAGCAACCTAAAACCATTCAGTAATGGCTTCAAAATTTTTACACTGTATTTATTCATTATGCTGCCAATAATGCTATAAATTGATTTTCTACATATTTATTACTTTACTTAAAAATATTAATGTAATGTAGACGTCTGTTCGCTATTCGACAAAATATTTATATTTCAACATACAAAAGTTTATAACAAACTAATATGGAAAGTGTTTCGTTTGAAGATAGCCAACCCCAAATTATTATTATATATGTATGACGAATTAAGTTTCAGTAAATAATTCTATGTTTTAAAATAAACGTATTTTTGTTGTTAATTTCAAGTCTAATTTTTCGCGACGTTACCAATTAAGTCCAAAATACGCAGTCAAATTTGTCTGATTCTATGACGGTTTTCCAGCTGAAAATTCATCGGAAGCGTAAACATTTGTATTCATTTTGCGTTAGAGGAATATAAATTGGCCTGCCAAAATTAATTTTAATGCAACATTAAAAAATAATTTACCATATTTTTAATATATAAAGTGGACAAGTATTATCACAAACTGTTTGTAAACTGTGAGTGATCAAGTATTCCATGGTCACCACCAACAGGTATGTAGTATGTTACATGTGTTACATCTAGCATTTTGGCATACGCTGGCCAAAGCAAACATTCTCTTGTCTTCCTAAATGAATAATGTATTACGTAAAGGACTAATCTTACTTTAATTTCACAACATTGAGGTGTCCAATCGGTGAAGTAAACAATTAATTTGCAGTAGGCCTTTGAAAACGACCAATTTTAATATTACTTTTAAATTATTTATTCAGTGAACATTTCTTAGGCTGCTCTTATTACTTGATAATCTCGGGCGCATGAGACTCTTGGCGTTAAATACTGAAACCAATGTTTACTATTCATTAACCTGCTTCTATATTTCTATGTCAGTTTTTTAACAAGATTATTTCCAATTCTAAACTAAATGCAAAACGATCGGCATTATATTTGGTCGGTGAGTGAATTAAGGTACACAGTGAATCACACGAAACATAAACGATTGCGTAACACCACGATCGTCCGCACGCGACCAGCCGCTTCGCCATCTTGAGGCTTTTACGGAAATGTAGGTATAAACTACTCAGTAGTATTGGTCACGTGATCCTATCTACGCAATTGTTGAACGTTTACAGTTTTTTTTTTTTCGTGCGTACACAAGTTTGAAGAGTAGTACATTGGCAGCCTTTTTAAAAAATGCGGTAAAATCTGTAAGACTCGGTATATTTCAGTTGCCGCCCTGGCAGACCAGTTTGGACAGTGCATAGTATCGGTCATTCGGAATAAAGTGAGCACTAAAGATTTAACCTTTGAAAAAAAAATCACAAGCCCTTACTGCATATAAGTTAACATAAACAACAGTTACATTATTGTTTGTATGGTTGGTAGCGAATAATTGCATGTAGTTCCGTGTATTTTCTTATTTGAATACATCATTAGTGAAACAACATCAAATGCAAACTACCTCTCTGTATTTAATATACTTTAAAATGTTTATTTAAGTTGTTATTGACATACCTACTGACTGTATAATTTTATTTAATTAGCGGCAGTAGAAAGCGACGCAACCGAGTCGATTGTCGTTGGCAGACGCCGCTAATGCTTCGCGCCACAGAGGTAGTTTAAAGTTCCACCGACAGATGGCATCAGAGTTAGGTTTTCGCCGCTTCGCTTGGAAGCGTATTGCGTCATTCAATTACGGGGATGGACACAGAATAGGGCGGCTAGGGCCACTAATTTGAAGGGCATCATGCACTGACAACATTACATAGTAAATATTATGTGTAATATAAATACAATGTTTGGTGGTTTATGATAATATAGTGTCAAGCATTTATTGTACAAATAAGTATTAGACATTTATTAATTTATAGTAATTGACATTTTCAATTACAATAACTTTTCGGTTAAGTTGTCTACCATGAGACGCGCGACCTCGTGACTACTCTGACAGCTCGTGATGGCTACGAATCGTAAATTGTTTGGTGTTTGTGAAAGTATTTGGCTGAAATTTTATAATAATGGGGAAGATTAGGAGGTACCCCTGTTCTACAAATAATTACGATTCTGTTTATTCACGCGCAGGAGGGGGCGTGCAAATGTTCTACTTTCCCAAATATTTGAACAGGTTAGATAACGTCTTTGTGTTGCCAACCTGTAAACTAAAAGTTTTAGTTTCCGAAGTTGCCTGTGAATGATGCCCCCTTTTTAGCGGTTCGTTGGTTAACACGGCCGTGTCCACTCTTGAATACTTTACTTCCTCTATGATTCAATTTGTTTGTCCGTTGTGTAATGAATATGGGTTTCTGATAAACACATTCAAAAGTACTAGCAGTGACTGTTTATGAATAGCATTGGTAAATTATGTGAAGTCATTAGTAATGTAAGTTGTTTTGTTTTATGATCGCCAGCCTGAGTATCTGGAAATAGAAACAGCATTTTTTCCTGTTTTACACATTAAGAAAATACGTTATTTATTGTTTCTCTTTACGTGCGTCGTCGTCGTTCATTGCAGTATGCTGAACGGAATTTGTATTCTTGAGTTGCATGTGTCGTGTGTGTTTTTAGTCGCGGTTTTAGTTTAAAAGTTAGAATAAACTGTGCATGCATTTACGAGATTCGTAACGGTAATAGCGCCGTTCGAGCAGACACAGAGAAACCATTGATATAAGACGTTTACTCGCCGCTATTTATAACTAAGATTACTACAGAGTACAGCATATATTCAGCACCCGTGCATTTAATGAGTAGGATTGTAGATAACATTTATTGGAGCAGTGTAATGTAAATGTAAAATGTAAATAAAAGCATGTGGCAATGTTGATGCTTACATGCAGCGGAAAGATATAAACTATTAAATATGTCAGATTTCTGTACATGCCTTAAACGGTTTGCTCGGTAACAAGTTACGGAAAATCTTTTAAAAGACGTGTATTATGGTGTCTATCCCCGCTTATTGCGTAACATATAATAATTCAGTACAAATTTTGCATTGAGCACAATAAAAGAGTCAGTGCTAATCTATAATGCTGACCAGTTTTCTTCCTGGGTTTTATTAACCAGCATCGCCTTATTCCGTCTTATTTTTGGTGCTTTCACAATCAATACTATCAGAATTTTGTCAATTATTATGTTTATATGCTAAGGTAATGTAATAAGTAAGGCTCTATTTACATATACAGTATCATTACAATAATAACTAGAAAGCTTACATCATACTAAGACTTACGTTACATGTCAATGCAACCAGAAATATACTAACTACTTACAACAGTTGCAAGCAGCTAGTTAAGGCTGTTCAAGGGCCTCGGACATGTAATGAAAATCAATGTAACATAAGGAATTCATAATATATATGTAGCAAGTATGTGTTTGGTACCTACTTAATAAAGTTTCGGAACTGAAATAGCTTTTGTTTCATTTATTTTAATGAGTCTTCTGTCCTAATTTAATTCATACAAATCATAACTATTTTCTTTTCCTTA
>PNEQ01005663.1:0-17498 GCA_003012365.1 Medauroidea extradentata
ACATTTGTTTCATTGATATTTTGTAATATTAGTATACATACATAAATTGCTAATGGACCTCGCTTTACTGTGTCCTCTTATTGACAGGTCAAATCCATGGTCCTCGTAAGTATTGTGTCAGTCCAAGTTCGATACACAAATTAACATAAAAATAAAAATTAATGGTGTGTATAGATTGGGGCAATTTTTCTCATCAAGAACATTATAAATTTTTTAAATTTTTATGAGTGTTTGTGATGGTCCTCGAAACGCGTCTTTTTTAGTCGGTCCTCGCTTCATACTAAAAACACGTATTGGTGTGTGCGTGTGTGCGTGTCTTAAATGTGTTACTAATTAAAATACAATAATTTTACCGTAGTAAGAAGCATATTTCAGACAGAAATAAGTACAGAAAATACCATTATAATTTTTTTACTAATTCTTAAGTTTTGCAGTTGGCATGATTTGTAATTCAGGTCCCACATTGGTATTCTTAGCGTTTATTTGTCTACCACCCAGTCTTTAGATATTTTGTTATCACAAGCTGCAGCGTGTGAGGGAGCATTTGAGAGACCCGACCTCGAGAGAAGTAACTTGGCGCTATTTCTGTCGCTCCCTAGGACAGGTCAAGCGGCTGGGTTACAGCATGGTGAAAAGAAGAGAAGTGGGGGGGGGGGTCAGGTCACGTGATCGATTATGGATCTGCATGCGGGTGTGGCCGGCGAGCACTCCGTGACGCTACATCAGTTGCAAATTGGAAGTTGTCGGGGCCAGATGGTCTTCGCTGCATGGGTCTGCTGGAGGCGTTGCTAGGATACAGCGCCAGCTCTGTTGTTCCTTGCGTTACCCACCTCCGCCCCCCTTTTTATCACGCAGCTTTTCTCTTGCGCTTTCCCATCCACCCCTTAACCAGAAGAACTCCTCTCTCGGTATTTATATCCCTCCTTCTCTGTCGTTAACCTCATGCTATGAAACCTCCAAGAAATCTAAGGCGGTGTTAGACTACATAAAAACATATGTGTGAATATATATATAGGCGTATATACACACACACGTCTGACCATTTACCATGAAACAGTGCATATATATATATATATATATAACCTTTGATAAATATCACTAGCCGTTACTACATTCTATTCTACATAAACTATAGTTGCCTTTCTACCTGTATGGTTGGCAGCTAAATTACACAATATTGTTTCTAGTGTTTTACTATTTAAAGTCAGCAATACTAAAACAAAATCAACCTAAATCGACATATTTGTGCTTAATATAATTAGTAAACTTATTTTTATCAAACCTTTAAAGTTTCCCACCGACTGCACAATATATCTTACACGCGCAAACATCAATTATTGGGGTGTCCCAAGAGGCTAAATATTTCCCGTCGTTTTCTATAACGTACAGAAAGATAGGAACTGGCTGAAAATAGAACTTTAGCAGGGCTTTTATGAGTGCTCAATTTATGTCAAACTGCCTATAGTCTAACTCGTCAAGTCGCCACTAGACGGCACTGCAGCGTTTCAACTTCCATACCTAGCTTCTCCTTATGGCAAATCGATATCGTCTATAGAAAACGGGATGGTATCGCAATTCTACTAAAATTAACTTTTTATACTTATACACTGCCCGTAAACGTCTGCCAGTTATGTAAGTACAATACAAACAAATACCGGACAGAATGCAGTTCTGTGAGAAGACTGGTTATGTTTCCACGCCAAGCCAACATAAACAGTACAGTATATTTTATTGATATCAGATTAACGCTACCACACAGTGCATAAAAACTTACTTTTCTTCTCTAACAGCCATTTTTCGTTGTCATTCTAGAAAATAAACGACTAAAAGAAAACAGCAATACGCAAAACACACACACACACACACACACACACACACACATATATATATATATATATATATATATATATATATATATATATAACAAAAAATAAATAATCTTAAATAGTTTAATTGCACCAAATCATGTTGATAGAATATTTTTCGCACACTTCTCGTTGTTAGAATAGAGCTGCTTGGATGTATACTGTATAGTAATTGGCTACTTGCTGTAGTGGGAACCGTTTCTGCCTCTTTAAACTAATAGGGTACATCTGTCGCCATTATGGATTAAAAATATATTTTTGCTGTGCACTGTTCCCAGTTAATTTTTGTACTTTGGCTATGATATGGGGTAGGATATGACTTGGTTAACAGTAATTATAACATTAATGGATTACTTTCATTTACCTGGCTTGTGCAATCGACGAGGAACCGTCGTACAATTTAACCTCCCTAAACCCGACGAGATAACTAAGAAGATATTATGCTGATAATATATTTGAATTTTCAACTGAGACATATTTAAAGTCCTTCGGTTTACAACGATAATGAATTGTGATAGTTGAAAATTGTGTTAGAATTCAAAATAATCTCTGTGTCGTAGTTACATATTCACATAAATAGCTTTACCGAACGTTTTCCATATACTGGACATCAACGGGCACAACATGTTGGTTCGTCAATTTATTCAGTTGGCATTGCTCTTCTATAATCGGTACAGCCATATCTGTAAACGACGTGAGTAGGTATTAATAATGTCGTCTGCAATAACTGGTTAAACATTTATAAACAATAACCATATACAATAATTAAATTCAATGTTTATATCGTTAAACTGCCAAATTCAGATGTAAAGCCTGCACAGAAAATTATTTTTGTCAGTACATTTGTGACCACTGACGACATTCTCAGCACGTCAAGAAACATAAGGTTATTACTCAGATTGACTGTTTGTCTGTGAATGTTAATGTTAATAATTAATATGAGAAATACGTATAGTATTTGCTCACATGTACGTGTAAACTACGTACCAGTGTCGCCTAAACGTATTTAGTACAACAGTTGTGTTTCAATTTTTTTAAAATAATTTTCTATGCATCAATCATTGCTTATGTAAATACTTCTTTTTTTTTTTTTTTTTCGAAATTTATACATTAATCAGACTATCAATAGTTTATTAATATTTTGCCGCTGCAACGAAGTAAACCAAGTTTGCCAAGTATAATATTCCGAGGGTTCATTTGTGACTTATATGTGAGGTTCAATATTTTACTGTTGACGTATTTTGACTAAAGTTTATAGGGGGATATTTCAGAGAGACCTTCTAAATTTAAAATTTCACCTTTGGATAGTAGTATTATTTTCACGTCTTATATACAACAGTGAATGTGTTAATGGTAGGATCACGTTTCTCTAAATGGTACCGACGTATTTCCGTATGTAATGAATAGAGAGTATTGGAGTAGACTACTGCCGTAAACTCTAACTTATTTAATTGCAACAGGACATTTGTTAAAAAAAAAATTAAGTGTTATTATTGATAGAGATGTATTCTTCACGGAGTCTCTCATAACCGTGCTGTGCAATAGATCAACTACTTTGCACTGCCTTTGTATCTACGTTATCGATGGACTGGCAGTGATGATTTAAAATTAGCTTCATAATCGTCTCTGTATACGGCAACCCTTGCAATTCACAATGCATGTAGTACCAGTGTTAATTTATTCTCAAAGGCCAACGAAAATAGCAACATTTGTTTTTCTCAAATTGGAGCAGAATCAACACGGGCAGTCAACAGAACAGATATGTGTACACGCATTTGCTATCACAAAAAAAGATAACAATAACGAAGTATTCGTAATGTTCAAAATATTAGTAGGGTATAAAAACTGAATACGAAAACAAGGCATAGTCAATAATACATATTAAATAAAAGGTTGAAGTCCGTTTGCGATTTATAATATTAAAATATGAAACTAAAATATACGGCCACACATTGAACTTTGAAATATTATGTTTTATGTTCAACTTTCTTCTATAATTACTTTGATACTAGCAAAAAAATACGCACATGCTAAGTCGGAGAGTTTAAAAGAAGTTCATTCTCAGAATCAAGCTTTTTCTCCAGCATGTCGCCTGGTCGGCGTCGGTATGATCTGAAAGTTAGTCTTAGACTAATCTCTTGTACTCTAAAGTGATGCAGAAATTACCCCATCTTCGATCACGTGGTACGGAACCGGGATAAGATGGACCTCAGCACACCTAGTTGTAGGCAGCACTCATAGGGCCGATTGCACTGTCATATTGAGAAAACTGTGAGGTCTCTCTGAGTTAAATGTGAGAAATTTTCACTGCAGAGACGAAAAGTGAGTGATATTTAAGGAAATACGGATAATTTCTTATAGTGTCTTCAGACCTTAAGATTTTCTCATACTACAAATCAGTCATGGCGGCCGTAAATTGAGGTTAGAATACCCCACGGGGGAATTAAATATTCTTATTTTGAACTCATTGGTAATATTTTAGAGGAGAAACTTAACCATGTTGTAAGCGAAAGATTGCACTGCCATCTACAACACAACTTATATTCGTTGTACATTGTGAAATGTCAAATTATTCAGATAATTTGTACCTTTGACAGATGATAACTTTGTTTATGCTAATACTGTAATGATGCTCAACTTTACTAGTGTTACGGAATTTTACTAGAGGTATTTGATAGTCTCTTGAAATTTTAAATGTTGAAAAAAATTGTTAAATTATATATTTTAATTGGTTTAACGTAATATGAGTAAAAATTAGCAATGAATTCTAAAACGCACTGATATCAACGAGTAAAGTGTGAACTTGGGTGAAATTACTCGTTGCTATAAACAGTCTAAAATGTTTTTAATCTGGCAGGCGGTGAGAAATGGACGTATCTTTTGAATAGCTTGAAACAAGGACAATGTACTAAAAATGATTTTAGAAGAGACCTGGATTTAGTTCATTTCCTATAACTGAGAACCCCAGCTAGAACTTCCGACGTGGGATATGCCCTTAGCGAAGGGTTCTGGTATTGTTTAAGAACATTCCAAGGAACGTACGCCATAAACTAAAGGCTACAGAATTATGTCAGAAGTCACTATCATCACAGAGCCTTTAATAATGTGTGACTAACTCATTTGGATATATATTATTATTGTACATTTTTTAATCAGTACTGTAGTGTCAGTTTTATTGTGGCAAATGTTTAGTAACCAACCCTGAGATAACTGCTCTGAGTTAGTTAAACACCTTTTTAGTAATCTATAAACATTTGTTAGAACCATGAAAATGCTCCCTTTTCCCCGGCGCTGGTGATTGTGAACTAACTAAGCATGTAAGTGAGTAAAATGTAGTTTTGGGTTATGTTTCACCACATTCTTTAACCAAGAATACCATTTTGAAGAAGATGATTTTCTTGAGTCTAGAGCGAAAATTCTTGAACTGAGAATAATTTCTTGACTCAAGAATATTTTCTCTTCAATCAAAAAAAATCATCTTAAAAATGGTATTCTTGGTTAAAGATTTTTTCTCTTGAATCAAGTTAATTTTTTTATCAGTGTATAACTAAATTTGTTTTTTCCAAAAAAAAAAAACTATTGTTTTTAAATCATGTACTAAAATATCATTCGACTGTAATTTTTTAGGTTATGTTACATTAAGCATACTATGTATGATAGCATATTATTATTTTTATTTTAGAGTTGATTCATACAGATCAAAATATAGTTAGTATTTACCTTGCTATATAGATTCCAAAAGTTTGTTTTAAAGTAAATTTGTTACAGTTTTCTTGACGTAACTCAGCCTGCACGTGTATTTTTATGAATGATGTTGTTTACTGCTCTGTATCTAGAATACTGGCTAACGGTTTTTACAGCTGCTACGAAATAACAGGTAGAAAGATCTAGACCCGCCTACCCCCTTCCCCGCTTCTCTATGAAATACCTTTTCACTGGCTAAAATTATCCCTAGTTAACTCAGGTAAATAAGTTATCTTAAAATAGCAATAAATATAAATCTATGCACATAATTTAAAGAATATTCTACAACTTTCTCACAATATTGTAGATGTCTTATTAAATAATAACTTATTTGGTTGTTAATTATAGTAGTATATTTCGATTTGTATTTTTTTCGTTTATCAACGTAACATACAATCTTACGTTTTTCAAGTAATTAAAGTGTAAATTTTACTAAATAGCTCAAAATTGTACATAGTGATTTTAAAAAATTCAGATTCGAGTTTTTTTATTTTCTTTGAATTTTCTGAGAACATTTACCATATTAATGTATATATATTTTTTTACGTTATCAGAAAGAAGAGATTTCAACGAACAAAAAATTCCCCGACTTTTTTCAAAAAGCTGATACTTTGAGGTGAGAATTTTCGATTCAAAATTATGGTGTTTTTTCGATATTAAGTCAAAGTAAGGTGAAAAAATTAATTTTGCAAATCAAAAAAATTACAGTGTCTTTAGGAAATAAAAAGGTGTGTTTTCCCTAAATTTCGTGAATTTTTTTTTTGCATAAGATAAAAATAAAAAACCAAAAACTTGATTATTTGAATTTTTCACATAAATTTGGAGGTTATGTGAAAAAAGTGTAATTACAAAAGTTGTAGGTCTCTTTATTACCTACAACTTTGTATTTTAATTTTTTTTTTCCATAGGACTTGTAGTTTTGCCGGAAATCGAGAAACACCTTTTTTTCCCCTAAAAACTCACCTCCTTCCACTTCCCGACCTCAGATCGTCCGTAAATTATTTTTCCCCTTTCATTTTTGTTATGTTCTCGTCCTTTTTTAACGGGTTTCATCCTACTATTATTTTTTTGTTTCAAAAATTATCGGCCCTGGACTATCATATATAATATAATTATAAGCAACGTATTTTTACATAAACATTACAATTTACGATTTAGTACGTGACTATGGACTAAAGTGGGACTAGAAGTTATTAAGTCTGTGTTAGACGTTGAGGGATGTTTATTGCCTTAAATTTAAAATTAGCTTAGTAATATCACAAATTGAAGGTTGGTAGGCCTATGTACTTAGACTTTATGTCTCGTCGACAGCGAGGTCATTAAAGACAAATAACTTCTTACAATGACAGGAGCTGGGAAAGGGATGGACCATGGCCTTTTTAAAGAAGCCATCCCAGCATTCGCCTGGAGTGACTTCGGGAAAGCATGGAAAACCTAAATCAGGATAGTCGAAGCCGGGGATCGAACCCGGGTCCTGCCGAATGCTTGTCCAAAGAGTTAACCGTTGCACCGCCGCACTCGGTGTGTGTGTGTGTGTGTAGTGAAAGATAATGTAATAAGCTAATTCCATGTTGAAATATTTTCAAACTAATCTTGCAAAATCTATAATCAAAAGAAATAAATAACGCAGCTTGCTTATTGGCACGGGATCTTAATTAACCACCTGTTGAACATAATCAATTATCGGAGCACGGAAAGCATTATGAAGAAGGAACACATAGTATCCATCATCAAATATATGCGTTACGATCGGAAGTAACAAAATTTTCCCCGTTGATTATTTTAAATAATACTGCTTTTACGACGATAGATAATCAACATATAAAGATTATGTTTCTATTATGGGCTGACAAGAGTAAGAAGTAATCAACTCTTTTACGTTTCTAAAAGTTGTTGCGAAATTTCTTGTCAATATTTTTTGGTAAACAATTCTAACATGTAGAGGAACCAAAAATGTTACGTGAATATAGGTGCGAACATGCACTACAGGTCATAGTATATGACGTAAGTGCGTAGTATGAGGACCATTACAGTTGTTATTAGCTATGTACCAGACGAGTCGTATTATATTGGACGGTACTTATAGCCCGATGTAGTATTACACACGAACATGACCCAGGCCAAGTACTATGTGCCGTACGTCATGTGTTCTGTAGTACAGATCTGGCGCTTTTTTGACATAAGTTCATGTGACATTGTTTGTTCCTCTATTAATGAGGATAGTTTCCTCACAATATTGACATGCGATTTCGCACCATTATGCATATGTGACATTATGGACAGAAATAGGGGTGTCTTAAGTTCCAACGTCTATTATACGTATCTGTGCACTATCACTTCAAGAACGAGCCTTGGGATTCAAGACATCAGTGTCAACTCAATCGAATGTATAAATGTGAAGGGTGTGGGTCTAGTTTAAATTAAAAATTAACTATTTGTGATCGATTTACTGACATACAACTGGTATTGTATCCGGCTGAAATAGCTTAAATAAAATATGTAGACAATGCTGTGGTAGGTAGAATCATAGGACCAATGGAGTGATTGATTTTGGTCAGCGCTCAACATTGCGATCTTCGGCGCTGGTGAGAGGTGACATAAGATGAGGGTGGAGCAACGCCGGAATGAAAGGGCGGGTAAATAAGGAGGTCCCTGAGAAAACCCACCAACCAGCGGCATCGACAGACACGATTCCCACATGTTAAAATCCGGGAATCAACGTCACCGGGAATCGAAAAACCAAATCGCTTTGGTGGGAGGCCAATGCTCTGAACATTTGGCCACCGTTGCCCCTGGACAACTAGGCATGCCAAACGTGGATTATCTTGTCCGAAGCCATCGTACGTCCAACATGTTGTCATTTAGAATGCAAATGTTGGCAAACATGATTTCAACTTATTGGAAATGTCAGTAGAGAACTTTAAGTACTGAAACGTGATGCAAGGATGCAAGTGCTGATTGAGCATGCAGTGTTTGCTACAGACAGTACTGGATTAAGTGGGCACTCAAATAAGTCCTGCTATATACATATTTTCAGCCAATCCGTATCTGTCCGAACGTAACAGCTAACGAATGGAAACCTCTCTGGACACGTCACTTGATGTTTGCGCGTGTAAGGAAACTGTGCAGTCGGCACGAAACTGTGTGGATTATTAAATAAATATTATTACATAAAATACAAATATGTTGATTTCCCTTAATTTTATTTCAGTATTGCTGTATTTAAATAAGAAAAGATACGCTACTATATTCTGAAATTTTTTGGCAACGAAACAAGGAGTGATCTTTGAAGTACCTGTGCAATGCGAGTGCATGACTATATTTAGTTTCTCGGACCTACTCCATTGCCAAATAAATTACTGTCAAAGAAAACTAGTTAGATAGTAATTTATTTCGCAACGGGAGTATGTCCAAGAAACTTAATCCAGTCAAGCAAGAATTTACGTAATTATAGTTAATGTTAAATTGTGTTTAGTACGGTGTATTGGTTCTTTTTCAATGGTTAAATCTTTAGTGTTATCTTTATCCCCATCGACGTATAGGCCTACACAAACGCAGCTTCAAGGTTGATGATTCAGTAATAAACTGTGTGCAGATGTTTAAGTCTAGTAATTACCGTATGCCCGAAATAACACTGGATACATATCATTCATGGCAAATATTGGATAATATCGAATGTTGAGCCAGAATTAGTGAGTGTGTAATGCGGTAGGGTATGTTTTTTTTTCAGTTGTGCACAAAATGTTTTCTCTAAATATAAGACATTGTTATCATAGCAGTCCCGGTATAACGGTATCAATGTTATAATTGCTTCTATAAAATATACAGTAATATTGTTATGAATATTAACTAGTCAAGAAGTATAGTTGTATAAATATTGTCGAAATTTTAACGTAGCGAACCGTTTTGAGATTTGCATTTATCTTTTCAATGTTAGTTTGTAGTCAATTTAATTTAAATCAATACGAAATTACCGATGAATATCGAGTGGAGTTATCAAAATTTAAGCGTGGATAACCGGAAATTTATAAGTAATTATAAATGTATGATATACATTTAAGTATATAAAAGCGTCTTACTGACAATTAGGCCAAACTGCGATACTGTGTTAATGTTTATTTCAGCAACTAAAGTTTCTTCGAATCCTGTTCGCATTTAGAACCTTCAACCAAATAAACTGAATTTATTTTCAACCTCAAATGTTGTTTTAAATTTTCCGTCAACAAAAAAAAATAAAATTTTAACAAGTGTAGAGGTATACACGCTGGGAAAACATTGCAGATGGAATATTAATTTCCTTTGTTACTGGGACGACAGCTCTGAATAATATTGCTGTAGACGAAACGGAGAAAGTACAAAAACTTTCCAGTGAAAAAAAAAATTCCGTTTTTGTTTCTTTCCTGACACACAAAATATCTCTTCTTGCCTGTGTCAGATGCAGACAATTTAGCAAGTTTTGTAAATTAACTTTTCTGTGTTTCGTGTTTCGTAAACTGTCAAGAGGTGCGGTAATAAAAACGATGTTATTAAACTTTGCTTTTTTTTTCTTCTATATCCTAAGGATGTGAATGACTCATTTCAGAATTTTCTGCGCTATCACATACATAAGTTGATACATTTATTGTTAATGCTTTCACATACTTTGGTTTACGCAGCTACAATTTATATAATGTATGTCTTTTGCATACAGTTTGTTAATTTCGTACTTACAAGTACAGCATATAGCACATGTTTGTAGTAAATTGTGAAGGAATGTATTTAAAAAGCAAAAAGGTGTGATGGATAAAATATTTAAAAACTAACAATTATATATATATTATTTTTTGCTTAGACATTATATTAAATCTTTTGTATATCTGCTAGTAGATATTTCACAATACCCGCAGTGAGGTAAGTTGATACTTATAAAAACGTGATGAAAAAAATTACTAGGAATACTTCTGTTTTTACCATACAAATACGTAAGCAAATGAAAGAGCAATACGGTGAGATAAATAAATAAATTTAAATTTTATTGTTGCGCGTCTACGAGTATGAATATTTTTCGTAATTATTATTTTAAATATGAGTTAAACACATTTGTTATGGAAAATGGTTGGGTTGGCATAAATGTCGAAAAAAATAGTTCTTCTGTATATTAGGCCAATGAACAGCGGCTAAAATGTTGAAAATCGCTTAATGGAATATGCATAAAATGATTTCATTTTCAGGAAATTAAAAATAAAATGTGTATTTATATTTAGCATATATAGCAATATTTTATAAGTGACGTAGTTAGTAGCGGTTGATGTACCATGTTAGTTGACTTGCAGTGCAGCCGTCAGCCTCGCTATGATTTTGTTGATGTTTGGCGGAAGGATACATACTTGGTGTGAAAACATATCAAAGCTAGAAGCTGAGCTTCCAAAAATTATCAACTTACCATACGGCGGGTAGAGCTAATATACAGGAGGTTACAAAAAGGTACGGCCAAACTTTCAGGAAACATTCTACACGCACAAGGAAAGAAAATATGTGATATGGACATATGTCTGGAAACGCTTAGTTACCATGGTAGAGCTCAATTCTTTACACCTTGTTAAATATCATCGTAAACAAGAGTTCGTACAGAAAATGTCCCAAATACCCTATGTATTGGTTATTTACAATGTACTTTACTTCCTAGGTTCAACGCCAGGCGGGCCACTTGACGGAAGGTAATCTGGACTGTCAGTTGAAGAGATTCAATGCAGTCACGATTACCTTCCGTCACGTCGCCCGCCTGGCGATGATCCTAGGAAGTAACGTACATTCTAACGAAACACTCCATTGGGTAATTGGAACAGTGTCTGTACTAAATGTTTTTTTTTTTGCGCTGACATTTAACGAGATGTAAGGAATTGAGTTCTACCATGGTAACTAAGCGTTTCCGGACGTATGTCCATATCACTAATTTTCTTTCTTTGTGTGTGTGGAATGTTTCCTGAAAGTTTGCCCGTACCTTTTTGTAACATCCTGTATTTAATGTAACCTTTAGCTCTTAGATGATTGAGTGCATTTCATTTAAGTGGGAATAATCTCAAGCAGCCGCCTTACTGGACTCGTCCGCGAAGCGCTTTCGTAAAGTTGGATAGCTTCGTCCTTATCAAGGTGGATCCCCACAGCTAACCTGTGGGAGCTCTGTTGCAAGGTGAGTGGGTTTACTCTACCTGCCGCCGCGATTGGAAGGAGCGTATCTCCCTCTGTCAGTTGTATTCAACTAACCTGTCGAATAACTTCATGGCTGAACGGTTATGGTGAGCCCTGGCCGTATGGGACTGAGCGGGGAAAGTGTCATCTTCCCCGGCGTGAAGATCTGTAAGTTTTCTCCTGTTATATCTCAGGGTTCAGATAACAGAGGGCGTTACCTGTCACACAAGAGACAGTGATGCTGAGTCCGAGTGTGAACACCAGTCGTGTTGGGTTCTTCCAGAAATTCTGGCCTTTGTGTAGACGTTTCTTCGCCACCTGCAGCACGACAACGTTGCCTGCACGTCACACTGTAAGATTGTGACGTTGCTACAACGTGCTGTGATGTGCCATGGATGTGCACAATAGATACAGCAACGTGCCAACGTCTCGTGCTAGCAACGTTGCAATGTGACGTTACCTGCACGTCACAAAGTGCTGGCTGCTAGCACATTAATAGCACACATCCAGCACGTTGCTACAATGTGCTCTGTTGTGTCAAGAATGTGCCTAATAGGTGCCGGCAACGTGCCAACGACTCTTGCATGCTACGTCACACTGCACCGTTGCCTGCACGTTGCCAGCGCTTCGAAAGCACGTGACTGGCACATTGTTATAACTTGAATAGCATTATTTCAAAACTTCTAGATAAATTTTTATCTTCCATAAACCCTTACACAATATGCAAATATTTACAATATCATCACTTAATGTCAGAATAATGACGAAATATGAGTACATAAAATTACCGTTCTTTGTATTGATATTGAGCATTTGGATGCACAATCACTAATATGAAAAGTATCACACAATTAACGATGCTTAAATAAAATTAAATGCTTACCATCCCTGCCATAATTAAGTAAATACTAAATATTTTTACAATGTTAAATGATGTTTAACAATTTTTAAGATAATTAAAATAGAGTAAATGGGATACCACAATAGTTCATGTAAAACACATAATTTTTAGATTATTTGTACATGTGAATATAAAACTATTACCGTTATTCGTGTACGGTATATGTTGGTCAGAAATGAAACTAACGAATATAGCAGAGAAAGTCACAACTGTTTACATTTCTGGCACGTGCAGGCAACGTGCAGCAAGGTCACATCTACAACGTTGCCCGTGTAACGTTTCTGGCACATGCAGGAAACGTTCTGCGAAGTACCATCTGCAATGCTTCCAGTGTAACGTTTCTAACACGTGCAGGAAACGTTCTGCGAAGTCCCATCTGCAATGCTTCCAGTGTAACGTTTATGGCACGTGCAGGAAACGTTCTGCGAAGTCCCATCTGCAATTCTTCCAGTGTAACGTTTCTGGCACGTGCAGGAAACGTTCTGCGAATTCCCATCTGCAATGCTTCCAATGTAACGTTTCTGGCACGTGCAGGAAACGTTCTGCGAAGTCCCATCTGCAATGCTTTCAGTGTAACGTTTCTGGCACGTGCAGGAAACGTTCTGCGAAGTCCCATCTGCAATGCTTCCAGTGTAACGTTTCTGGCACGTGCAGGAAACGTTCTGCGAAGTCCCATCTGCAATGCTTCCAGTGTAACGTTTATGGCACGTATAGACAACATGTCGATGGACTGTGTAACTAACTTGGCACATTGTAACGTTGTAGCAACGTTTCTGGCACCACCTGTGATGTTGTGGTTGCAATTGTTTCTTTATCGAAGAGATCTGTAAGAGTGTTGAGAAAACCTTCGTCAGTGGCTACTTTAGCATTATTTTCATCACCATTGCAATTTACATTTGCATTTTTTTTGTAAGTTCACTGAAAAAATATTAGTATCGTTGCAGGTACCATAATTCTGTTAAAATAGGGACAACAAAACAGTTTGGTTGTAGGTACAGTTTCTTCAACAATCTGCATTGTAGAAGTTTCCATCTTATGTGTAAATGCAACACGGTTCTTTGTTTCTTCTACAGAACAGATTGTTGAAGGAACTGTCCAGAGTAGTATCAACAACCAAACTGCTTTGCTGTCCCTATTTTAACAGAAGTTTGGTACCTGCAACTATACTCTTTTTTCAGTTTTCATTGCCTTTGTGTCCCGAGGATTGAACGTGGCCACGTTTCGTTTACTCTGTTGCCTCATTTTTTCTAATAATCTTTTAAAATATTCCATCATTATGAAGAACAAAAATTTCGTTAACGAATTAATGAAATATATACTTAAAGAGAAAGGGATCTATTACACGTCGTAAAACACCTCAAGTTTTTCATAAATTTTCGTCGTCTTCTGTGAAAGAAGTAGTAGTAGTAGTAGTACACAACGGCGACGAAGATGAGGCCGATTTAACCCATCCCCTAAATTTGCGAGGCAACAATAAGATGAGATGTAGTCGTTCCTTGAGGTTATGATAGCGACGAATTTTTAGCTGACAAAAGTGTACTGTCTTTACATATAGTGAATAGTGTTAGAGTGTTTTCAATTCTGGCAAATGAAATACTGCGCTTATCACATTGTATAACCTTAGTCACTGCTCCTACAGTTCTCTTTATAATATACCATATATAATATTATGAGATAACAGCAATTAGTAAATGTTTATTTTGCAACGCTGGATTGTTTAAGATAGTACTGCAGGAAATATTGAAAGCTCCTTTGAACGTGAACGTAATATTGAGTTTCTTAAAAGCCATTGAATGATAAACTTGCAAAAATTTATTTACTCCCAAATTTAGAATTTGCTAACGTAATCTGCAATTTCTCAGAATATTTCTTCATGGTAATACGGCTGACAAATTCAGAGTGAAAGCTGGTTTACACCCCCAAACCTTACGAAAGTAAACGGGATGGCCTCCTTACAGTCCGTATTTGGCACCGAGTGACTTCCACCTATTCCCCACGTTGAAAATATGGCTCGGAGGACGATACTTCAACACCCATGATGAACTGCAGGACACTGTTAAAACGTGGCGGAATAGGCAGGAGGCGTTATTCCTTGCAGAGGATATCGGCAAGATGGTGCTTCAGTACGACAAATGCCTCAATCTGCACGGCGATTATGTGGAAAAATAGTGTAAAGATGTACGTTTCTTTTGACATTAAAATAATTTCATATTTCTTTTCCGTTTTTTTTTATTACAGCCGATCGGAAGTTGAAAAAATAACGCTCGTATATCCCAATTTAAAATCGTATTTCCTCTAAATATTGGGAACTAAATGACATAAAAATAATATTTTCAGCATTGCTTAGTGCTGTTGGGACCTTCGAACCAACAGCGTAAACAACATATACATTCTACCCTTATGAAAATAAAATGGGTGGCTACCCTCCAATTGCATACAATTTTTATACCGTCCGGATTTCCGAACATTTAAAGATGGTTTATTGAGAAGTGAGGCCTGTGTAACAAAAAAGGTCATTTTGTTGCAACTGTCTAGGACATACCGTTTATGCTAAAAAAGACTTCATATTCGCACAGCCATACAGAGCCTAGAGCACAGGCAAACCTGCGAACATCAATGTGATGTGTGCAGCGTACTGACGATGGTGGACATTCTCTGTAATCAACAAGTACAATACTGTTAAAGTCGCAGATCAGTTTGTTGCTAGCATTTATTGAATTTGTTGTTTACAGTGAATGTCCACCATCGTCTGTATGCTGCACGTATAACAAAGGTGTTCGCAGGATTGCCTATGCTCTAGGCTCTGTATGCGAATATTCTAGTGTGTTTTGAGCATAAACGGTATGTCCTAGACAGTTGCAACAAGAGGACCTTTGATGTTACACAGGCCTCACTTCTCAATAACCCATCTTCAAATGTCCGAAAGATTTGACAGTAAAAAGTTGTATGTAATTAGAAGGTAGCCACCCCTTCTATTTTCGTAAGGGTAGTAGGTTTAAGTTGTATCTGCTGTTGGTTTGAAAGTCCTAACAATATTAAGCAATGCTGAAAATATTGATTCTTTAATCTCATTTAGTTTCCGATTTTTAGGGTAAATACGATTATAAATTTTGATATACAAAGACTAGTTATTCCCTCAATATTAAGATTAAGTGAAAAATGAAACATTTGATTTCTGCCTGTTTTTTTACATAAGGAATCACCTGTCAGCGCTTGTAGGTGTTATTTAGATTCACCCTGTATATTCAGTATGTCTAGCATCGTACGGTATTATTTTTATGTTGTAGTTTCACTTGTGCTTTCATCACTACATCGGTTTTCTTACGTAATTTCAGTTAACGAAGCTGGAATTTGCTGGAAAAATGTACACATTTTAAATACGTGACGCCACGTTTCTTCTTGTCACCGAACTACGAATCCAGGTATGGTACGTTTCGTTAGGTTTCTAATGATGTTCGATGTCGTCCGAATGTGATGCTCTTACTACGAGCCTTTGTTTCCTCCGTCCCAGCAAATCATCAAACCGTTATCATTTTTGTAACTATTAAGACATTTTACTATAACGAAAATCGAGAGCGTTGTCGCAACGGTTACACGTTTGACGCATATCCGGGAGGACGCGGGTTCGATTCTCGGCTCCGGAAATCCTGAATTCTGTTTTACATGACTTTCCGAAATCGCTCCAGTAGAACGCAGGGACGGTTCCTTAAAAGGTCATGGCCGATTCCTCTTCCAGCTTTCGTGTCATTGTATTGAGTTGTGTGTCACCGTCTGTAACAGCGTCACTGTCGACGAGACGCAAGCCCACTTACTACTATATTAACAGCTGATTGTAAAGTGATCTGTTAAATAAGTATAATTATTACTAGAGGTACGTAAATTTCGCATATACATTCCAGGTCAGGTTGAACGCCAATTATGTTTACTTCATTGCCATATCTGTGACTTGCTGGCGGCTGATACGATACGCGTTTGACTACTTCAAGCCAGTAGTAAATAAGGAAATAGTGCGAAGTGCTATCGCTTGCTACCTGCTTGGATGGTTATAAGCCAATAGATAATCGATTGTGGCTAGTGTGTGTATAGGACTGACAAGTCTAGGCTGCTGTCAGATGAATACGCGAAACTGGCGAACCTCTAATTATTACCGTAGAGACCGAAAAAAATCGCGTGTTCACTGCCCTGTAGGCTAGCCTCCAAGAACATGTGTATATTCAAGCAGACTTTATCTGCTCACTGGCTGCTTGATGACGCAGGTATATGTAGAGCCGCGATTTTATGGCGAAAAGATTTTTGCAACATTTGGTTTCGATGCGTCATGTGCACACCTGCAGCTGTGCTACATCGTCTGTAGTTGGATGATTTTACCCTCACTTGCCTTGGCAAATTATAGACGTACAGACTCACAGTAATATTATTCTGATTGGTGCAGTAAAACGAGAGACATGACTGAACAAAGACACGCTGCCAGTAACCTTGAAACAGAACTGCCGATGTGCACGTGAGTCACTGAAACAAAGTGGGGCAAAAATCTTTTCGCGACAAAATCGTGGCCCTAGGTATATGGACCTGCATTTAGTTGCTTCTGTACTATTGGCTAAGACACTTCCAGGAAGTGTCAAATAAGTCACGGGTAGGGACTTCTGTTATTCGCGACAAAATCGTGGCCCTAGGTATATGGACCTGCATTTAGTTGCTTCTGTACTATTGGCTAAGACACTTCCAGGAAGTGTCAAATAAGTCACGAGTAGGGACTTCTGTTATTCGCGACAAAATCGTGGCCCTAGGTATATGGACCTGCATTTAGTTGCTTCTGTACT
>PNEQ01005664.1:0-17499 GCA_003012365.1 Medauroidea extradentata
GGATGTAGATCACTGACGGTTTCACTGCGGGAAGTAGACGCATCACTATTTGAGTTCCTGATGAAAGTTTTTAATTCTTCATGCAGAAGACTTATAATTTCTTGCAGAGATTTGTTTTCGTCACGCACTTCCTTGAGCATAGCTTTGAATTCATTTTCAGTGACATGATCCGAAGCATATGTATTGGATCCAACAGTAGTTGTTAATACAACTTGGAACTTTTTTTTTTACTAGGGTGAGTGTTACATTTCTCATTACTCTATGTCTATCAGAGTAATAAATACGAGTTAGAAACTGACATTTCACTATATATTACAAGGACATTTTCTAGTAAAGTAAACAAAATCACTGCAGTTCTTTACTTATGTGTTCCACAGTTTTGGCATATAGGCTTGTGTCTGGGAACTCGTTTACTTGTAATCTGCAAGTTGTCAGGAGTAGCAAACACTGTGAGATCAGTTCTAGTGCTAAGTGCTGAATTAACTGTTTGCTGGTCTAACCCTTGAAATGCCTTGGAGGCTGTATTTGATATTTCCTGCCTGGCCTGATCACTGATCTCATTATTTAAGGGAATTTCACTATTCAAAGGACGATCTACATTGCCATGCTGTGTATCGTTCATTATGCTAGTGTTTGTCATTTCCAAATCACTGTAATCAAACTTTGGATTATATTCATTTACTGAGTGCCTGATGTCTTTTGTCGTTCTCCCGACTATGTTCCCCTATGATTGGAAACCCAGTATGACCTAGGGGCCTGGTGCTTGCCTACCACTTTCCGTGTGTTCCAATGTTTGTCACTTTTGGTTCTTGCAACTATGTTCTGTCTTGTCTCAAATTCTACCTCTTTCCTACTAGCTGTTGTGTTGTACCATGATTTAGTTCTATCCTCTCTGGTACATAACCACTCATAAATTCCTTCCTGAACTTTCGGCTTTAGGTGTTCTGCTGAAGTTGGTAGACGCATACACACTGCTCGGCTGTTCAAGAGTTGGGAAGGTGATGCTCCCAACCCTGGAATGGGTGTAAGGCATCACGATAATCTGTTTTTGTGTCAGCACATTTAGGCAGTAACTACTTTGCCACATGGACCCCATTTTCAGCAAGTCCATTGCTCTGTGCATATGTCGGGCTAGTAAACTGGCAGTGAAACTTGTTGCGTAGAAATTCAATTGAATTAAATGGGTTATTGTCTGATATCAGTACTTGTAGGTCACTCTGTACAGGAAATACATTTTTGCAGGCATAATAATAATAATAATAATAATAATATATTTCTTGCTATTGGGCAAGCGCCCGGTGGCAAGCATCCAACACCCCTACAACATCCTCTCCAAAGCCCTCCTAAACTGTCCCACACCCCTCAACGACACCACATCCTCCTGCAACAAATTCCACTCCCTGACTGTCCTAACCAGCATTGACTGTAGTCCCCGTCCCGTCCTCCGCCAGACCCGCTGTATCTTTTTACTGTTGTTGCCTCTACCCCAATATCCACCCTTATCTAGATGTTCAGCTAGTGCACTCCATCCTCCGTCCCGTTCCACTATCTTATACATCCTAACCAGTCTTTCCACCCGCCTATCCTTCAGTGAGTTCCATCCCATATCCCTCATCATCACTGATGGCCTGAAACTACTTTCATCCTCTCCATCCTGCCCTCGCCTTCTCCACTTACCCTTCACCCATCTGGCTGCCCTTCTCTGCACTTTCTCCAGTTCCTTCACCTCTACCTCAACATGGGGGTCCCACTCAGCTGCAGCGTACTCAAGAACAGGCCGGACCATGGTGTTGTAGGCCTTCTCCTTCACCTCTGAGTTGGTTCCCCTTAATATCCTACCCATCAATCCTAGCACTTTCCTACCCTTTGCGACCACTCTGAACTTGACTTTTCCACCCAAGATTTTCGTGCAGAACAATTCCTAGGTACTTATACTCGGATGCCTCGCTTATTTCCTGCCCTGCCCAACTATAGACTTCCCTGCTCTTTTGCCTTTTCCTTGTAAACCGCACTAGTTTGCTTTTTCTAACATTTATCTTCATTTTGTTTTCAAGTGTCCACAGCCTTATCTGCTCAATATCTTCCTGTAGCTTGTTCTCACGCCCCACCACTGAATCGAGCACACAATTATCAATTACATTATGTGCAGTCTTGCCATTCATGCAGATTATCTCAATCCATTTGGAGTATGCATCCATCAGTACCAGATAAAGTTTACCACCAAACTCTATTATGTCAGCTGACACTTGTTCAAACGGGAGTCTGAGGATTTTCCGAGATTGATATGTGTGCTTTCTGTTTCTGGGTGCGTATTTCTCACGAACCTTACATTGTTTGACATAACGTTCAACATCCCTGGATAACCCTGGCCAAAACATAACCTTGCTTGCCCTTGCTTGGCATCTCTCCACTGCGTAGTATCCTTCGTGAACTAAATCTAACATTTCTTGCCTTAGTATTCCAGGCACAATCACTCTATCATTGAAGAAAACTAAGTTATCTTCCATAAAGATTTCATCTCTTAGCTGCCAATATTGTTGTACCCTCATGTCTACTTGCTTTTTATGTTCCGGCCAGCCTTCTGTGATGTAGCTTTTTAACAAGGTCGGTTAAGGATCTTGGTCTGTTTCTCTTTCAAACTGGGCTTGTCTTTGTGGTGTTATCGCTAAATGTTTGGATACTGAGTGTACCATGTTTAGCATTTCATGATCTTCACTAACATGTTCATCTATGTAAGACCTAGACAATAAGTCACTTATGATCATTTCCTTCTCTGGTAAATATGTTACGGACAGATCATATGGCAGTAGCTTGAGCCTTATTCGCTTCAAGCGAGTCAATCCTATTTTCCCAATTGGTTTTGTCATAAGGGGCACTGATGGTTTGTGATCTGTTAGGATCTGAATGTGGTAGCCAAACATCCATTCATGAAATATGGTTACTGCAAATACTATTGGGAGGGAGGTATCAAAACTGCGTAAACATGGAGCCTGACCTATCATTTTCTTGAGATTATTTAAGGCAGTTTCATGAACTGGGAGCCAATGCCATTGTGTGTCTTATTTTCTTAGCTCCTGCAGTGGTTGTTCTACATACATGTTTTTTAGAAACGGTCTAACATAGTTCAACATGCCTAGTAGGCCTATTTGTTGAAGGTTTTTAATATTCTTTGGTGATTTTATTTCTTTTAAGGCCCTAATTCTGTCTGGATTTATTGCCATTCCATTTTCTGAAAAAAAAAAAAATGCCCTAAGTACATAACCTCACTTTGTTTTAGCTGGACCTTCTGAGGGTTGAATTTAACTCTGATTTCCCTAGCTCTTTTGATTACTGCCTACACTGCAGTGTCATGTTCCTCCTCAGTGTCTCCAAAGCAAACTAGATCATCTATGTATACGAGACTATTGGGAATATCCCCAAAATTGTCATAGACTTCTTCCTGAAAAAGTTCAGGAGCAGATGCCATGCCGTATGGCATTCTAGTGTACATGTAAATGCCACAAGTTGTGGAAAACATAACATACTTACTAGCTTCTTTACTTAAGCTGAGAAATTCCTTCCTTGAAATCAAAGACAGAGTAGAACTTCTTTTTATCTAGTTTATCTTGAATATCTTGTAATAATGTTTTTATTTGATAACGTTTCTTAAAGCTCACCTTATTTAATTCTACTGGATCCAAACACTTTCTTACTTGACCATTAGGTTTATCTACAATAACAATATTATTGATGCAACCTTCAGGATCTGGGTCAGTTACCTTAACAATTACTCCAGCAGAACTTAGAATATCCAGCTCATTTTTAAGGGTACAAAGCCTAGATTTCGCCACCCTCCTTGGATAATGTTGAAAGTAGTGTGTTTTCGTGCCTACTTGAATGGAATGTTCTTTCGGGAATGCTCCTAGCACACTAAACACATCATAATTCTGTTTAACAAATTAATTTTTAGTATTGCTACTGGTCAGAGTATTCACTCCTTGTACAAAACCCAGCTCTGAACTACCTGATATACCAAGCAATGGAGTAGATTTGAAGTCAACAACATAAAATCTAAATAAATCTCATTACATCTCTGTACACAGTGTAAGTTCACTACTCAGACTGGTTTCAATTTTGTACCTCCATAAGCCTCTAGGATTACATTTGTTGGTCTAACTTTTAATTGCCTGTCTATTTTTTTGAAATTTTCAATTGGCATTACATTTACTTCAGACCCTGTGTCAATTTTTAGCTCTACATATTTATCCTCTACTTTAATTCTTTTTTTCCATTCATGCTTCCCTGTAACACGCTTTTGTTCGGCACATTTACCATCTGTATTCACTGCATCTAACCTAACTACTCTTAAGCTATGTAACTGAAAACAATCATCATCCTGCTGGTTTTGATTTACATGTATTTCCCTGACAGATTTAGTTTTGCAACCCACTGCAAAATTATTCATTCGCCCAAATTTGTTACACTTTTTTCCCCATGCAGGGCACTCTCGCCTTTTGTGAGTACCATTACATCTTGAGCACTGAAACTGACCACCTTCTGTGTGTCCGACACCACTCTTACCTTGATTCTGTGTGCTGTACCTTAGGTGTGATGAATGTTCATACAGGTTCCTTGTCATCCTTCTCGTTGTTTGAATGGCATCCACCGACGTAGCTTGACTTACCGCTAGAGCCACATTTATTTGTTCTGCCTGTAGTTTGCTTGCTTCTACGGCGCGACAGCTCTGAGCTACCTTGTCGAGGGACGTGTCTTCTAATCAAAGTAGGGTTTCCTGAAGGCTTTTATTATTGCAACCTTGTATGATTCTCTCTCTCACTATACTGTCCTCGTGGTTACCATACTCACTGTTTCGCACTAGCGATTTTAGGGCGGTTAGGAACTGGTCAAAACGCTCACCTTCTTCCCGTTTTCTTTGCGAGAACTTGAAACGTTCATACGTGGTATTTTTCTTCGGTGAACAGAATCTTTCAAATTTCGCTACTACATCTTGAAATTTATTATTATTGTTGCCTGCACCAGAAAATTTAAAGGTATTGTAGGTGCGCAATGCTTCATCACCAACAAAACTTAGCAGTAAAGCTAACTTGATTTCATCTTTAGCACTTGTTTGCTCTGCATCCGTCAAATATAGCTCAAATTTCTGATAAAAGATCTCCCAGCTGGAAGCTGCATTTGGGCCATTAATATCTACTGGGCCCGGCAGCAGGAGAAAAGAAGACCTAGTCGCCATCTTAACATAGCCTGAACTATGCTAGCCTTATCTTCACTGTTGGTTTCAATACTCCTTCCACGCGTTATTCCTTCTTATTGTTATCCACACGATTGCGCCATGATGTAGGTTAATAATAAGACTTCTTGAACCTTTAATCTATTGCATATACTTTATTACATACCTCCATAACTACATGTTTACATCATCTGCCATTGCTCTCGCTACACATACACAATCCTCCTCGCCAGCTACCCTGTTTCCAAACTGCCAGCCTTCCACTACCAACCTAATACACTCACTGATACATCAACCCTTTCTATACCACAATCCTCCTATGGATGACCTACTCCAACTGTCCTTTTGCCTCATATACTGACATGTATTGTGCCTGCAACAGTTCAGCCTTTTCCCAGTCATCTGTGGCAGCCCTTCCGTCTGTTCCTTTCAAAGTTTGGATCCCCTCCGCTCTGCCTCTTACATTTCTAAGATACTCATAAAATTTTGCCAGTTCCTACCTCCATCATGCTCTCAAAATACCTATTCCTTGCCTGCTTAGTCGTATAGTTTGGATCCCTTCCTCTCTGCCTCTTACCTTTCTAAGATACCCAAATAATTTTGCCAGTTCCTACCTCCATCATACTCTCAAAATACCTATTCCTTGCCTGCTTAATCGTACTTTCCAACTCCCTTCCTAAATGTTTGATGGATTCCCTGGTTCCTTGCATTCCATTTTGTCTCCTTGTAGCTGCAACAGTGACCTTCTCAAGGTCCTTGATTTTAAAATTTGGACCCTAATTCCCTCTTTACCATGTAGCTTAGTTCGTCTTTACTGGCAAAACTTAGCAGGTCATCAACGTTAACTGCAATAATGATTTTGTCATTACCATTTCCTTGAAAATATAAGCAGGGTTCAGCAGTTTGACTGTGTCAGGTTTAGTTTGGTAAGAACTTAGTGCAACCATTTGTTCCAACAACTGCCACTTTGCTTAAGTCCGTATATATAGTTTTTGAGTCTCCAAACACATTTGTCACCCTGGTCTGTTGACTTTTATTCAGGAGGTCGAATGACATTGATTTCTTCATCCATGCTTCCACGCAGATATGCCGTAATTACATCAGTGTGTGTGAAATGCAAATCATCTTTCACTGCTAGGGCAAACAAATATCATAATGATGACTATTTTATGACAGGTGAAAAGGTCTCTATGTAGTCTTATACCCTTGGTTTGTGCACATCCTTTGATG
The DNA here is from genome assembly GCA_003012365.1 of Medauroidea extradentata. Lineage (NCBI taxonomy): Eukaryota > Metazoa > Arthropoda > Insecta > Phasmatodea > Phasmatidae > Medauroidea > Medauroidea extradentata. The sequence goes on from PNEQ01005664.1 coordinate 6,458, forward strand.
ACCAATCTTGCTTTGTACCTCTCAAAGTTACCTTCAGCCCTTTGTATTTTGAAGACCCCTTTTGCATGTAGGCCTATTGGTTTCTTGTAGGGTGGAAGTTATGACCATTCAATTGTCTCATTCATCTCCAATGCACTCATTTCTTCCTCAATTTCTCCCTGCCACTTGGATGCATTTGGACTGTCCATCGCTTCTCTCACTGTCAGAAAATTTTCATAATTTTTAGGGGCAAAATAAGATACAAAGTCAGGTTTTTTAAAACGTGAAGATCTAAGATTTTTATGTGACTCTTCGGTACTAATACTAGCGTTCTCTCTACAGGCCAAAATATCCTCACTTAAAGTCTCAAATCCAATAAATGGAGCATCTTCATCTTCACTGAACGGTTCAGTTGGTACATTTTGTGAACACTCTTCATTCAGATGGTCATTCTGAAGATGTAATTCTTTTTCTGTTGAAAGGTTCGTGACAGGTGATGATGCACCTAATTTTTCAAAAAATGCTACGTATCTGCTGACAATCACCTTAACATTCGCAGAATCTATGAGACGATACCTCTTAACATTATCAGGATAACCAATGAAAATAAGTTTGATTTTGGGTCCCACTTTTAGTGTGTCTCATCTGGTACCTGTGCCATTGCTCGAGAGCCAAAACATTTTAAGTTATCAAGATCATGTTTTGACCCCTTCCGGGCTTCATATGGTGTCCGGTCCTTGACAACTTTGGTTGGGGAGCAGTTGTTCAGGTAAACAGCGGTGGTAACTGCTTCTGCCCAGTAGTCCTTTGGTAAACTAGCATTCATCATCATGCTCCTTGCCTTCTCTACATTAGACCTATTGGCACACTCAGCAACCCTATTTTGCTGTGGCGTATACCTCACATATTTATTGGTGTTGGATGCCATGCTTGGTTAGCTCCCTACTCAGGTAGCTACTGGTGCACTCTCCACGACCATTAGAGCGAAGAAGTTTTACTTTCTTCCCTGTTTGTCGTTAAGCCATGGAAATGAATTCCAAAATAAAAATGAATTCCAAAATTAAATCTGGTACTTAACTTTTTCATTTTACATATTATATGTGTGTATATCTCTACATTTAATCTAATAATGTCAGAAAATAGCTGTCGCCACCAAGTGAGGACACCTCCATTGGTCCACATAGGTCTGAATACGAGCTCAAGTAATTCATCTGCCCTTTTCTGGCTTGACTTGAAGATAAATTTTAAGTGTTTCCCTAGTAAGCACACTTTACATTGTTCAGGAAAGTCTGCAACATCTTCCATTCCTTCTGACATTCATTTTAATTGGCACATTCTTGTCTGGGTGAGGTAACCCAGTCTGCGATGCCACAAGTATTTTTCCTCTTCTGCAAAGAACTCTGGCATGACTGGACTTTCATTAATAATAGCACTTGTGTTCAACCTGTAAATGCCATTACTTTGTGAGGCAGTAGCAATAACCTCACCATTACTGTTGATTATATCACCTCTAGCCTTAGTAAACAACACTGTGTGACCTTTGTTAGTTATTTGACTCATTGATGAAAGGTAAATAGAAAGTTCTGGTAAATAATTAATGTTATACGCAGTTACATTTTTGACTTCATTGTCCACTACTACATCAAAATCAACATTCCCAACACAAGATGATGTTAAATGAGAGTTATTGGCAGTTGTTATTTGGATAGATGGATGGATGGATGGATGGATGGATGGATGGATGGATGGATGGATAGATAGTTGGATAGATGGATAGATAGATAGATGGATAGATAGATATTTATTGTTCATTTGAGAATACTTTCTAAACCCATAATCATAGGTTTATAGGTATCTGGGAGACCAGCTAAAAGCAAGGCACCAATCCATTTTCCCCCTACTTTATAGCCAATCTCATTTAGGCGCTGGGAGGTAGAGATAATGCTATTTACATATTCTTCAACATACTCATAATTTTAGAACTGTGTAGTAATCAACTCTCTTAACAATCTTACCTTTCTTGTCAATCCTGACTCTTCAAATGCCTTTTGAAGTTTTTCCCATGTTTCTTTCGCAGACGTAGCACTCTCAATGTGTGGATATATTACTGGATCAACTAAAAGATGAACTTTGCTCTGGCTTTACGATCCTTGTCGGGTGCAGTGTCCACCTTTGGTGTCCCTTCGACAACATCCCACAGTCATTCGCACTCCAAATAAGCTTTACAGGAAAATTTCGAAGGGGAGAACACACACTTTTGATAATATCAATAACTTAACAGATGCACATGAACATCATCATGTAAATATTAAACAAACAAAAAACATATCTTGTTTTGCATCCTGGGCACGTAACCAGTTGGGTTTTTGTATATAATCACTCAGATTCACGTAAAGATCACATCTTTATACAACACTCCATGCTGTACACACAGAATACACAAGCGGAAGAAGTCGTAGAACAATGTATGAAGAACATAGCAAACACACTCATAGTTACCTGACCATAACAATACAAAACATGTTTGATCACACTTCTAACGTTCCTAAATCATATGTTGTTGAAGTATTACGTCACTGAGGAAAAGGTGTGTTATGTTAGTATAAATTTATCTTTAATATTTATGTTAATTTTACGTATCCTTGTATCATACCTGTTTGATAAAATTCTTAGTTATTAGATAGTGCATTGAACGATTAAACATCCAAGAAACAAACTCTGTTTCAGGTTAACAATTGGTAATTTGTCATATGTGTATATTTTTTTTATCATGTATGAACGTCCATACTTACAAGCAGATGTAATTCCTGTTTTTAAAAAAAGTGATAAGCGTAATCTTAATATCTATTGGCCTATCTCGCTCCTATGTACGTTTTCCAAAGTTATGGAAAAAACATAGATAGGTATATAAATTTTCTCTTTAAGAATGTCATTCACAGTCACCAGCATGGTTTTTGAAGTAAGAGAAACGTTACCACTAATTTATTTTAATACGTGACACCGCTGGGATGTGCCTTGCAATAGCGCGACACTTGTCCCCTTTGGTACGAGACGTGATCAGATTATGAGGATGAATTGAAGGTGATGATTATGGGGGTGGGCGCCAGCGTTACTCCCCAGTATCACACTTCCGAGACTCTTATCCCAAGGGGTGAGTGTTATAGTCGCATGCCTAGTAATCCTCTTATTCCAGGTGCGGGGATGTGTTGAAGTTAATTATCTGGTATGATCATGGTTGTACAATGTGTTGAATAATATGAAAACTGTTATCATTTTTATAAATTATTATGTACTGGTTACAAAAACATGCCTGAATTAATTTACATTTTATCAGTCTGCTGTGTGGTTGCAGAAGGAAACCGTACTCTCGTCTATATGTGCTGTACGATTGTAATACGGGTTTGTGTGGGGTGCTTCCATGGCATTTGAAAATGCTCCTCCCTGTAGAGTAGAGAACTGATGGCCCACTGTGATGGACCACAGTTTTGCTTGGGACGTGGGCATGGATGTTGAATGTATGCGGCTGTTTCCAACTGTGCACTCGTATGGTTGAACCTATCCCAGAGGCACGCTATGGTATGGTGATGGTTGGCTCAATGACGACGAAAGTGATACTCGCTAACAAATGTGGTTACATGCAAGGAGTGAGATGCGACTTGCGTGAACCATATGTAAATGATGTAAGTGAAGTGAGTGAAGAGGTTTTTGGTCAGCGCTCAACATCGAGGTCTTAAGAGCTGGTGAGGGGTGATATAATGTGAGCATGGAGCGGTGCCGGAATGAATGGGTAGGGGAAACAGGAGATCCCAAGAAAACCCACTGACCAACGGCATCATCTGGCATGATTCCCACATGCGAAAATCCGGGGATCGACCCCGCTGGGAATCGAACCCGGATCGTTGTGGTGGAAAGCGAGAGGTCTGACCCCTCAGCCACTGTGGCCCGCAAATGATGTAGATGTATAGATGAATGCACAATGTCTCTTTATACTCTCTACAATGATGGTAATGTCATTGTTGGTGATGAGCATGTGGTTTGACGAAACTGGCTGTAAATTATAAGTGGCGATAAATGATAATGATACATTATGATAAATTATACATAATTACGTGGCTGAATGATATAAATATACCCTGATAAAATTAACGTTTAAAAACACTTAGTAATCTTTGACTTGTGGATGGCTGCCGATTACTGTGTCCCTCCTAGCCACATGGCATGAATGGAGCGTGTACGTGGTTTTACATTAAGAGTACTGATTACAGTAATAATTCTTAAGTAAATCGAATCGTCACTTGCGTGGGAAATGTTTGGCAAAAATTTGTACAAGTAAATGATGTTCCGGTGCATTAAATAACTATGGTAACCTACTTCAGTGCAACAACGATGGAGTGTACATGGACAGCGTCTTACGTTGCCAATAGCCTGCGATAAACTGCCCAGAGAAACATTGTCGTGGATTGCTCATGTTCTATCCAGGGTGGTTACTTCCGGTGCCACACACATGACTGTACTTAGAGTTTCCAGAGATTATAGTTTAAATGAATTATTGCATTAAATTTAGGGAAAATGGCACAAAGTAAATTATACATTACATAAACACGTTACATGTTGATTCGGCCATTGAAGTCCCTTAAAATGTGTTTAAAATGTTAAAAATGAATTTGCTTGGCCTCGGAACATTTCCGGGCAGCGGTTTGAATGTCCGTCGGGACCACTTTGATGAATGAAATTTTTGAACATACACTAGTTAATGGCCCTGTGGAAAAATATATGCAAAACATTGAAACACTAAATTACTAAAAATCATTTGAGTCTGGTCATGCACATGCTTATTTCTAGGCGAATATAGGTGATGTTGTGGGCGACGCCCTTGGCTGGCATCATAAATAAATGAGATCTTTGAAACAGTTACCTCGAGAGGTCAATATGATGCAAAATATTTTGATCTGAAAAAAATGTTTGTACTTGTCAGCGTTCCAGCATTCTTGGTAAACTTAGTTACTTAGGACTTAATTATTCTTATGTCAAGTGGGTACAGAGCTATTTGATGGACAGAAATTTTACTGTCAAAGTAGCAATCATTTATTCCATATCTTTTCTTGCCTCCTCTGTGGTCCCCACTTTTATTTCATCTGTTCATAAAAGATACTGCACAACAGTTAAAATTTGATAAGTGTTTATTGTATGCTGATTACCTAAACATGTTTGCTAAAATTAGTAACATATCTGATTGCAATAAACTTCTAGCTGACATGATTTAATTCAAAAGTGGTGTAGTAGTAAAATATCTGATTGAATCTAAATTTTGAAAAAAAACAACCTCCATCAGATTTACATGTATATCAGACTAATCCTATAAAATTTAACTATCTGCACAGTAATTGCAAAACTAAGCGTAATGATATTGTTAATGACCTTGGGATATTATTAGATAGGAAACCTTATTTTCATTTTCATGATGATTTTTTAATCTCTAATGCTCAAGGAACTTTAGGATTAGTAAAACACATTACTAAGAGTGTATCTGTAGGTACCTGATTTATTTGTGTGTGTCTATTACACTTTGATAAGGTCTAAGCTGGAATATTGTTCTGTCATATGGAATAGCATTACTAACACTCACTCGAATTGTTTACAGTCGGTACAAAATACAAAATATGTTACGGGCACAACGGCCTTAACCAAAATGTCCTCCCAGACTAGGTAAATAATTTGAATTTAATTATTAAATATCCAGAGAAAAATATGCCTCGACTCCATTCCACTCTCCACATTGACGCCCGAACGGCACATGAAATTACAAAGACTGAAAAAGCAGGAAAACTAATACAGCAAAACGGGGAAGTTACAAAGTTAATCCAAACAAGAAACGAAGTCGTGGTTCAGTTAATCACATTACAAAAGCACAAATGCAAAATAGCACTTACCGAAACTTGCAGGACGAGCGTAGAGGTAGAGAGTGTAGAGGCAGGACCTAGCTGGTCGGCGGTAGTAGAACGAAGAGTGATATCACAAGTGACGGCTGGAGGGCAGGCTGCGGTAGGGGAGGGGAAGGGGAGGTAGGTCGGCCGAAGGGAGGGGACAACGAAGACTGCAGAGGAGAACCGAAAATGTACGAAGCGGCTAGGCGTGCGCGCGCTACAGTTCAAAAGCGCTATGTTGGTAGACACATAGTCCAGTCTTCATTACCAACACGGGGGGGCTCCATGATTAGTGTGTGGATAGTTCAAGGGGCACATAATACGTAGGCACTAGATTCCTATGTATGTCCTCTTCAGACAGGAAGTGTTATCTCAGCACAACCCCCCACCCAAAAGTCAAATACATGACGAACACGTCAGCAAGTCTTCTCGAACCATAGCCCATCAAGAGCACGTAGGCTCCCCCGAGAGAGACAAGCTCTGTTATGCTGTGGATCGTAGCTGGTTGGTAGACCCCAAAGTGTGCCAATGCCTCTAGCCGCTGGAATCCCACTCCTCGGTGCCGAGAGAGAGTAGAGGAAGGACGAAAGAGGATGCGCACAAGCCACCGAAGATCAGAAAACATGGAAAATCAGAATGACCAAGTTAAATTCCCAAAATATTGCGAATTTATAGCTGAAATAAAAAAAAAACACAAAATTAAGCCCGCCAATCATTCACACGAGGCATAGCCTCCAGAGAGCAACTCTAAAACCTATTAGCACAATCAAACAATACAGCTCTGATACAATAAATACACCCTCACCCTAACTAGACGTCAATCGCACACGTGTACGTACACCGGTGTACTTAAGTTAAATATTCCAATACACAATTAGCAATAAAAAATCTCATTAAAATGTGTCCAAAACATAACACGCCACCATAAAGTTTACACATTGCCCAAATTTAAATAAAAAATACAACTGGAGCTAAACTGAATACAATGCTCCATATACATGCTCTCAAATTTCCATATATAATCCACTAGCATCACATGAGATAATTTATATCGTTCAAACCTTATAAAAACATTAAATTAAATACATCACTATATCTGTAGGCACCTGACTCGACCTCGAAAACACCAAAGACGAAATAAACACACAGGGCCCACAAACACAAAACTAAACACAAACTACACATACCCAAAACACAGAACTAACACAAAACAACAGTAACAACCACAAACACACACACGACTCAACTCTACTTCCGACACCTGCCAGCACAACTAATAGCAATACACGAGGACTTGGCGAGTCACTTCACCTCTTGATACTGTGGGAGTCGCATAGAAAAAGACATCATAGTTCTTGCAACAAATCTCGGTCATTAGCTGGCGCCCGGGGCATGTTTTAGATGACTCACGTGTGTTTTCCGCACTACGCGACCTGAATCAGGGCACACTAAATGAACAATATTCGGCCCCAATAGCTGTGAAATACGAAACAGCCCAGCAAAAGGCAGAATCAACTTACCCGAGCATTCATCCACCCACGACGGCAGTTGGAAGGACCTGCAATAAACTTTCTGTCCCACCTGGAAATCAGCTGCTACACAGCGTGCGTTGACCCTGGCTTGAAGGTGGTCTCTAGCATCTTGGAGGTTGGCCAGCATCTCAACTGACAAAAGTTCTCGCTGCACATCGGTCAGCGGGGCGGACGGCGACGGAACACCCCACACGTTGAGTAATGGGTGCAGTAAGTCCCAGCACAGCAGTGCTCTCTGGCTGAAGTCACCTTGGTCACACCATGCACGGATGAGTTGAAACCCACGCTGACCAGGTCCAGATCTTCATCCCAATTATGCTGATCCTGATGGTACAGAGACACATGAGTAGTTTTCAAATTGCGATTGAATCTCTCAACCTAATTACTGCAGGCGTAATACGGACTTGAGGTATAATGGCGTACTGACCACCTGTAACACATGTCAGCAAAAGCACCAGAGCGTAAATAAGGGACATTATCGGTAATAGGGTTTACTGATGTGCCAAAAAATCTCCAAATCCGCTCTGTGAGACGCTTCACCATGACGGCGCTGATAACGTTGTACAAAGGAATAAGGAACACAAATTTGGAGAAGGTTATCCATGACAATAACATTGTGTAGGTTGCCGCTATTGGACCGAGTCAACGGACCAAAAACGTCACAATGTAAGGTCTCCTAAGGTCGCGAGACCTGATCGACTGTGTACAGCCGTATTCGGGTATTTCGAAGCACCTTGACCTTCTGACACGCCTCACATTTCTGAACGTACAACTTGATGTCCTTAGCAACGCTAGGCCACGTAAACCTCACTCAGAGTTTCCTCAAAGTTCCTTCCCGCCCTAAGTTTCCCCTGAATGGAGAGGAATGGAAATAATTTAACAATGGGGCACGATGCGCCTGTGGAACCAAAATTCGATGCCTGCCTCCTCATTGCCCGACACATTGTGCTAACCCCTCAATGACACGGTATAGTACATCGTCCCGTCGTTGTATGCTCTCAACAATCGCTCGACACTCGTCGTCAACATTTTGCGCCTCCTTAAGACGTACTTAGAAGGATGGATGCATAGTAAACGCTCCACACCGGGCTGACAGGTCATCAGGCTGACACTCGTAATCCTTGGCGCAATACGTACGTGACAGCGCGTCTGCCACCACATTGCTCGCCCCTGGGACATGTGTGACAACAAACAGAAACTTTGAGTCTAAATGCCCAGCGTCCTAGCTTTCCAAAATCATTCGGGTGACTAAGCAACCAAGACAAAGCTTGGTTATTGGTACAAAGGTCGAATTCGGCCGAGCCTAGAAAGGACCCAAATTTTGAGGCACCCCATACACATGCCGATGCCTCCTTCTCAAAGGCACTCAATTCACGCTCGCCTTCGGACAAGGTCCGACTAGCAAAGGCTACCGGTACCACCTTGCCATCTCGCCGTTGTCAGAGAGCTGCGCCTAGCACAACACTAGAGGCGTCAACATGCAGATTGAATCTGTGATCAAAATTCGCCAAATGTTCAAGCAGGTGCCACAGCGAGACCCGCTTTTATGGCCTTAAAGCTGGGCTCTTCAGTTTCACCCCATACAAACTGAACATTCTTAAGTTTCAGATGATTCAGGGGGGGGGGGCAGCAAGTTCAGCAAAACGAGGCATGAAACGAGCGTAATACTCCAACATCCCAATAAATCTCGACACCCCCTTAACAGTCTTGGGATGCAGAACTTTCGCCACCGGCGCAATTCGACTAGGATCCATCAATAACTGACCTCCGGACACAACATAACCCAGAAATTTCACTGACTCGGATGCCCACGTCACCTTTGACTGGTTGACCGTTAAACCAACTTGCTGCAATCGGCCCAACACCTCTAGCAGGTGCACCAGATGTTCACTGAAAGATTTACTTTAGACAACAATGTCATCAATATAATTGTAGACAAACCTGAATTTAAAGTCGGCTAATACATGATCCAAGACTCGCGATAAAGCCTGCGTGCCGAAACACACGCCCATAGGGATCCTATTAAATTCATACTGCACCCATTGGGTCCTAAACGCAGTATATTTATGACACTCGGGATGGAGGAGACACTGATGGAAGTTCGAGTTCAAATCAATCGTGGTGCAAAGCAGTGTCAACAGTGGGTGCAGGAAAAGGGTCCAAATGTATCTTCTTGTTGACGGCACGCATGTCTGTGACTAACCGAAAACCACCATTTCCCTTCTTTACCAAGAAGGCAGGACACGCATAGTCCGAAGTAGACAGCGAAATCACGCCCTCGGACAACAGCTTATCTACAATGTCTTGCATGACATCCAGCTTGGGAGGACCGTAGGTGTAGAAGGGGAGGTAGGTTGGCCGAAGAGTAGGGAAAACCAAGACTGTCGAGGAGTACCGAAGATGTACGAAGCGGCGAGGTGTGCACGCTACAGTTCAAAAGCTCTATGTCTGTAAACACATAGTCCAGTCTTCATTACCAACACGGGGGGCTCCATGATTAGTGTGTGGATAGTTCAGGGGGTATAAAAATACGTAGACTCTAGGTTCCTATGTATGTCCTCTTCAGACGGGAAGTGCTATCCCAGCACAAGATTCTGTCAGCATGAAATCCATTTTAATTGTACAAATATTCTTACTGATTTTAAGACTTACCACTTTATATAGGTACTCGTAGAATAGTCAATGATGCTCTTTTTTTATTGTTTCCTTTATTTCTTTGGTGGTAAAATTACTGTAAATAATTCAGGTTTAAAGGTACCAAACTGTATTAGTAGGAATTTAGATAATTTTTTTGCATTGTTTAAAAATAATGATTTAGTTATTATATATATTAAGCGCTTTAATAAAATTTGTGATTTTCATCCCTTTGAAGGGAATAAATACTATTCTTGGACTTTAATGGGTCTATCATTTGAATTTAAATGTGATTGGGCAAATAAATGCTGGCACCTTATGTGTTTGAAATTTATTTGTATTGTTTTTGTGTTTTAATTTTCCTGGATATCGTCTTGTTAGTGTGTTGTACTTGTCTGTTGTTGGTTGTTTTTGTTTTTTGTATCAGTGTAATCCAGTTATTGGTCGAATGGCTGTTGGATGGCACTTTAAAGCTAATAAATGGAAGAATAACATTTATTATTATTATTCCTAGTTCTGGCCGTCCTGTTTTCAGTTTACCATGGTTTTCCGAAATCACTACGCAATGCCAGAATGGTCCCTTAACAAAGGCAAAGGGTGATTCCTCTAAATTCCTGTCATTGTGTCACCCTCTCTAATGACCTCAGTATTGACGTGGCCATAAAGACATGTTCTTAATTTAAATTGTTAATTTCGAAATTTACAATCATGTACAGCCTGCTTAAAAAATTAAGTTTCTTAACAAAATGCAATTGGTGTATTTTATATGTAAGCTGTGCCGTTTGTTGGCACATGCTCGTTTGTTTGTTTTTATTTGTTTTGTCTAGTTCGTCTATTCGTAGTGGTAACTAGATAATATTTTTTTATTTTGGCAAAGTTACTCCACCCCAGCACTGGTTATTTCTTTAATCTTCGGTAAACTTGTAATAATAGTAAACTGCTTATTATTTTATAAAGAAAATTTCAGGTAATT